>VNJZ01000819.1:0-20649 GCA_008042795.1 Drosophila asahinai | reverse complement strand
CACCAGCGATTTCAGAACAATTACCACTACCTAACAGGGACTCAGTGGGCAGGTACGAATTAAAACTTCATTCAGGAGCATTCATTGTCAAAAATTTGTCATTTAGATCGTTCACGTTTACGTCATTATTTATCAAAGATTTTATTTTGCCGACTCCCAAAATTTTTATTTCTTTCCAGACTTGTCTTGTTATTATTGCACCGGTCAGCATAGAGCTGAAATAAACACTTTTATTGGCATAAATCAGTTTATTTACACGCAGCCTTTCACATTTAAAAAGTCCGTACAAATAATCAGTTCTATATCGTCTCCAATGTGCATATGCTTTGTCTCGTTTAGCTATATCTCTCTTAATATCATTATTAAACCAAGAATTTATTGAGCTGTTGATCCGTTTTTCCCTAATAGGTACGTGTCTGTTGTAAAGATATTCAATGCTAGCGTTTAGAAAGTTTAATTGAGAGTCTGTTGATGGAAACCCATAAATGTTATTCCAATTACAGTGGCAGACGTCATAGTTAGGCATATCATAGTAAATATTTCTAAAGTCTTTATATTTAAAGGTTTGCTCAGTGCGGTCAATTTGAACGTTCTAAGTTAAGAAAATAAGGTCATGGTTTGAGAAATTCGGCACAGCGATTTGGTCATAAAGTAGAACTTTGTCATTATCGTCAACAAACACGACATCAAGCAAGGTATTCACCGTACTGGTGTAATGGGATGGCATCACAGAGTTTACAATTTTTACTCCTAAAGATTCCATATCGTCACGTAAGTTAAATCGTCCAAAATATCTAAGCAGTAATGTTTTGGACGATTTAACTTACGTGACGATATGGAATCTTTAGGAGTAAAAGTTGTAAACTCTGTGATGCCAACCCATCACCTGCCAGAATAATGTCAGTATATCTATAAGATAGGCTTGCTACAGCATTGATAATAGTCGAGTAATTAGTCAGTTTGTTGGGTCTTGTAGGGTTGCAGCTAATTAATACCCTTGATCTGCTATTTCTTACATTAATTAGCTCAAGAAAAATATATTCAGTGGGATCATCAGGCGATTGCTTACTAACTACTCTGCATTTAATGTTTGATCTGACATATATTGCCACTCTTTCTGCATGACCTACACGATCCGAGCGGTAAAGATTATATCCAGAGCATTCATACAATAACTATTTGATGTTGCAAGAAACCAATTTTCCGAGACGCAAATAATGTCTACACTCGATTTGATAAATAAATACCTAAACTCTACCATTTTGTTACACAAACTCTGAGAATTTATGTGACATATTGTTAGACCATTCTTTTGATTACTTAAAATACGAACCATCGCATAACTAGTCATATTGGACATCCCTGATATTAAAATTTGAAACAATTAAAATCAACAAAATTATCGGGACTTTGAAAACACACAAAGAAAACATACAAAATACTCCTATCGTATGAACTCTTAGAGAGACAGAAATTACTAAAAGATATAATAAATTTCTCTTAAAAGCTACAAATAATATTTGGACGTTTGAAATATAAGAGAGATTATTGGCGAAAACTATTATTAGCAGCAGCATGGGAGGTAGCTTCGGCGAGCAGAGAGCCAGAGCGGGAGAGTGCCAATTCAGCACCAATAATTGCTAAGAGCTCATCGGGATGCTGGATGATGGACACATCATCTCTCCCACTGCACTTCACGTGCTAATCCCACGTCGCGTAAATACAGCTGCGAGATTTTTGCTTTTTTAGACGAAGGGCTCCTTTGAAGATAAGGAAATTATATCTCGAGAGCTGCTCGTTTACATAAATCGCAGCCCACGAGTCAGCCCATACACCAACAGGTGTATGTTCAGTTGTTGTTTTGTTGAGCGTCGGTAATCACCTAGCGCGAAGAAGATGTAAAACCTTTTCCCTCGTGGACTCCAATTTTATAATAATTGGTGGGTCAATCAGAGTGCGCTGTGATTTTCGGGACAAGGTTACTCGCAAAACAGAGCTTATTGAAGAGCGGTCGCAATTTTTCTCCTTCAACAAAGGGAACGCCGTGCATTCGTACTGCACACGCCTCGCTTTCGGTACGCTGTGCGCCAAGCCTACCTTGCACCGAGCTTCAGAGAGCGCTGCTCCTCAACTTCCCGCTCCAGCTGCGACATACGATCCGCCATCTGCTTCATCTCCGTGGTGACACCCATGAGACGTTCCTGCAGCACTCCGAGCATCCTCTTCTCGACCTCGCGGATGGTGGATTTTATGAGCTGGGCTTGCTCATCGAAGCGGCTGTTCATGGCCGCGATCAGCATTGGTGGGGATGCGTCATGTGTGGCATCGGAGGGGCGACCTCGCTTAGCACCAGAAGTTTCCTTCATGTGCTTTCCGTCTGGCAGAACCATATTTTCGTCTTTTTTGTGAGTGTTAATGTGCGAAAAAATATGCTTTTTTTAGTTGACTGTTTTTGTTGAGTGTTTTTGTTGAGTACTCTTGTAGTTTTATTTTTCTTCGTTGAACCGCAAATTGTCTTTTTATGCGCGCGCAACTCTGATTCTTTATTTCATTTTTATTTATAATTTACAACCTATACTCCTTGTGAACTGTTCTTGAACAGATCGCCATTATACTCTAAAATAGATGATATAGTTTGAAAATGTTTAATGTTGGTTTTTATTGTGTAATTTTGTGTTTTGTTGGAGCTTGAGTATAAGTGCCACTCGATCTCTCTTTTTGAGAATCATAATCATAATCATAAGAATCATAATTTTATATCAATTTGTTATATACAATAATGTATTCTTTATTTGAAATGGTTCTTTGTAGCCTAAAATCTACACCTGGGTAACATATTCAGTAATTGCCTATAATTAATTAATATCATTTTCTGATATATTTTTAATTTTGTTAGTTTTTTTACTTTTCCATTAGAGTAAGCTATTTTCCGCTAAAATTTTCCATGCGTAAGAGGGAGATAGCAAGCTGACACAGATATTACCAAGCAAAACGGTGAGCGGTGGTGGGGGTATCGCCGATTTTCATGACAATCCTGACTCGGTTTTACTCCGTTCCCGAAAATCCATGACGCGCCTAAAGAAGTTTTACTTGAATAATACAAATTATAAGAAGAAAAACTAAAAAACCGTATTTTAAAAAGTAAAAAGAAAATTTTAATGTCATAAGATTTAGTGTATATTTTTATTAATAATTAGCAGAAGTAAAGATCAAATAAGTAAACCATATAAAAATGTATTCATAATTTCATGAATTCTTCCAAAAACTTGAAAGGGATATCAAGAAATTATTAAATGCATTATTTTAAAATTTGAAAATCAATCAAGAAAATAAAAATAATCAATAATTAATTTACCAATTACCATTTTCGAACGACTTAATGGCCAAAAATCAAATCAAATCAAGCAAAATGATTTGTTTCGAACTCGGAACTCGAAACAAATGAAATCAATTTGCGTCACTCACACACGCTCCCACACACACGCATGCATATACGCTTGAAACATGTCGAATCAGCCAACCAAAAGCAACGCAGACACACTCACGACAAATAATAAAAGATCATAATTTCAATCAGCGACAATAATAACAACAACAACAACAGTGGCGAGGCGAATAAAAAGAACAATGAAAAGCGAAGTGAACAGCATCAACTCGCCGGCACCTGCATATCGCTCGCTCGCCTTCAACTATGCAGTCGGGTGCAGGAGCGGCAGCGCTACCGGCAGTGCAGTCGACGAAGCGCTCCCGAAAAGAAATACAACATTACCCATGCGTAAGAGCGAGATAGCAAGCTTGATATAGCCAAAATAAGCGCATTTTGGCTACTGCTCAAGAGCAGCAACTGATATTAGGGTTTTTATTTTTATCGCATAATAAATAGTAAAATTAAAGTCGACGGGGAGATGGAGGAGAAACTCTCTGACCGATGACGATCTGGCCAGGTTGGATAAGCTCGGCGGCTTCCTAAGGCTGCTGTCCGGGAACATTCCTGAATGGACAGACGCAGATCCTAGTAGTAGTAGTTGACATCGGTTCAGCTCTTCAGTGGATTATATGGATATGGGCACGAAGGCGACGACACCATCTTCTTCGCCTTTCCTCGCAATGGGTCTTTCTGTAAGGACGGGTCCAGCTTGTTCACGCCGTCAATCAACTGACTTACTCCAGGGTGAAGGCGAGCAACAATTTCGACTATTCGACTATTTCGATTTATGTTAATTTGTGCGTTGTGGCAACTTTTTCGGTGTGAATGACAACTTTTAAGTGGCGGAACCAAAAATATCGTGTACAGGCCTAGTAGGTGGAGTTCAGCAGAGAGTCGGTTGGCTCTTTAAAATAATCATGAACTTCCGCCTGGGTATTAGAATGTTTGCTGTGTCAGTGCTTTGCCCTGACCCTTTCCAGGGATGTCGTTATGTCATCATCTATCCCTATGCCCAGTTAGGGCTTATTTAAGCTAGCTTAGTAAGGCTGGTCGAGGTCGGACTATCTAGATGTTTCAGTCTGAGCCTAAAGAGGGCTGGGCAGGAGCAGAAAAGGTGTTTCACCGTTTCCAATTCCTCCACGTCCCTACAGCTCTGCAAAATTCATTGTATGACACAAATAGCCTGTTAGAATGCAGTCCTACAGGCATCGCACGTATCACGCTTTAAGTGCGGCTTAGCTGGAGCAGCTGGGATGTTCTTTTGCTGTCTATTGTAGGCTAAGGCCGCCGTGAAATACAACAGTGACCTATTTCTTGCCAATCACAATTGATTTACCGTTTATATTGATTTTTAAAGTTAAGCCGGTAAGTGGCAGTGCCCTGTCTGGCAGTTTGTCTGGCCACCTCGACGCCATAGAGATGCCTATAATACGAATATAACGGTATCCGGGAACCCATATTAGCAAACTGGATTGCTATCTCTTGAAGAGACCTAGAACGCGAGTTCGTGTTTATCGAAGAAATTAATTTGGTGGCACTATAAATATTTATTTGTCTGGTCTAAATGTCGCCCTTTTGAAAAGTTAATACTACATTGATTGCGTATTCTTCCGCTTGGAAATCGCTACAATGAACTGGGGACCGAAAAGAATGTTGTTTCCGGGACACCCGACTTTCCGGGACAGACACTTGATTATTTTTGTAAGTGGCTCGATTCACGTACTTACAACGAACGGCTTCAGGTTCACACTAACCACATAGCGGCTTCATTGGCTAACCCGATGATCAGACGAAGGCTGAAGAGAAGGCATCCAGGAGACCTATGGACACGAGGGAGGCAAAGAACGTTTGCAAATGTTTCCATTAAAATCCAAAATTTTTACTTAACGTTGCTGTTATGTGTCCATGCAATGTTTGTTCCTCCTGACAGTCTCTAAGTTTAATAACCATTAAATTGGTTGCTTAATGTAAAATAAACATTAATACTATCTCAAAAAAAAAACAAAAAAAATTAAGTGGCTCCATACGCTCGCTCTGACGCATCGGCGAACGCGTGTATTTCTTGAGTGATTAACACTTTTCCATCAAGGATATGACTCGGTATTTGCATAGTATTTAAATGCTTGCAAATCAAAGCGATAATTCTTCCAATCATCCTGAAGATGGTGTGGCAGCTAATCGTCCCAACCCAGATTCAGTCCCCACAAAGTTTTCATCAATATTTTTGCCTTCACTACAACAGGTGCAAATAGTCCTAGTGGGTCGAATATCTGCGCAGGTTCGGAACTTGGTTGAGGCTTCGCTCTTTTGGGAACGCCCACATTGTAGATCTTTTTCTGGTATCCATAGAAAACCCAAAGTCTTCACACTGTGTTTCAGTTCTTCGTCTAGCTTGACATTGTTGACAATGTCTTCCTTAGGAATTTCTATTAGAACTTGTTCGATGTTTGAGCACCATTTTCGGAGCTTGAATCCGGATGGCAACAATATTTGGTTTAGTTCTCGTTAAATTTGGACTCCATCCGGAACACTGTCTGCTCCGGTGAGGCAGTCATCGACTTAGAAATCATGCTTTAATACGGATGATCTAAGCGGTAGATGACGGTTCTGATTCGGTAATACTTGAGTCCGTCAGATGCATTCTTTCTCCAGACGATTATTTGATGAAACTGATCATCAGGGTTGCCGATACATTTTCTCTATGTCTGCTGTGAACAGCTCGCTCTGGACAGTGGGTCCAGCATGCAATATATCATTAAAAGATTTATTGCTTGTGGTTTTACAGGAATAAAAATACTACCCGTAGTTTTATTGTGCTGCTTTCAGGTTTAAGCAGACAGTGGTGTGGGATAAAGTAGTGATCCGCGGGTATGTTTGAAGGAAATATGAAACAAGTGCTATGTACGACTGCATAAAGTCCACGACCCCGGGTTTCAGGTGAAATTTTCCGGTCTAGTGCCAGAAATCTGTTTGTTGCAATTTTTTGTGATGCCCCAGGGCTAAAGATTGTTCAGAAAATGGGAGTTTTACAATAAATTTTTTCATCTGCTGCCATTGGGAGCTTTCCTACGAAATTTTTTTCGCAATAAGCCTCTAAGCCTCGGTGATTGATGGTTTTCTTCAGTTTCTAGAGTTTCCAGAAACGTTCCCACAAGTATCAATTTCTTCAGTTTGGTTCGGTAGTAACAATGAATAGTAGTGCTCGGCTCCGATAAGCATGTCAATCTTTCCTGTCTTATCAAAGTTAGGGCTAGGGCAATGTTGCTCGGGATATGCTGATTTGTAGAATTTAGCTGATGAGCCAGTTGATCAGCTATGATGTGTGGTAACACAAAAGCTTGAACTTGTTGAGTAAAGTCATTATGCATTGATTTCATCAGAACCTTTACTCTTGCTCTACTAGTTTTTGGATTGCCTCCAATTCCCTCGATACGTAGTGAAGTACCGTGGAGTTTTAGCGATAGCATTGAAGCCATTCGTTCAGAAATCAAATTTATTTGTGATCCTGAATCAAGCAGAGCTCTGAAGGTCGCATCCTGACCATTGCTTGCTTTTACTGCCACTTTGATGGTGGCGAGTAGGTTGTGGCTTTTGTTGCTTGCTGCACATACAGTAAGCGATTGTGGCTCTGTTGCTGCACCTGATGTGCTTTCAAGATGCAGCAATGTATGGTGTTTTTTGCCACATTTAAAACACGTGCGACCTTGGCATTTCTTTGCCTTGAGGTCACTTCTAAAGCAGTTGTTTTTGCACCCAATTGAGTCGTTCGGGTACTGTTTTGTTGTGGAAGTCATCGCATTTGTAAACCACATGATTCCTATTGCAAAACGGACAGTTTAATATCTTTCCAGAGCTGGCTTTGCTTGCTCCCGCTTTGCTCCCTTTTTGCCTGTTGGCTTGTTTTTCCTGTCTCCAGCATTTGAATTCGTTGACCAAGGAATACTTTGTAGCTCTCGAGACGCAACTAACGACTGTTCGTATAAGGCTCTAGTTGCACAGTCTAAATTTTGATTGACGATGGCAATCAATTTTGTATCCCAGCTAGATACATCGATATGAAGTCCCTTTAATGATGCCAGATACTCAATTGTTGTAATGTATAATTCTTTTATTGACTTCGGAACGTCACTGTTTGTGCGTTGAGAATCGTATCTGCTAGATGTCGGAGATTGTTGTAAGAGTCAACCAATATACCCCAGGCATTCAAGTAATTTTCTTGTTTAAGATCAATATGCCTTATCAACCTTTCTGCCTCCCCGGTTACGGTGGTTTTAAGATACCACATTTTTCTTTCGGTGGGCATCTTACTATCATGGACCATGCATTTGAACAAATCGAAAAATTTAGTCCATATGATCAGATCTCCATCGAAATTTGGGATGCTAACTCTGGGCAAGTGCACATCTTCGTTGCTTGATATTTTGCTTTTTGCTCCTAAGACCTCTTGAATATCCTTTTCCAGTCTAAGGAAGAACTGCCTATTAGATCGTCCCTTAATTGGCCCATTATATTCTTCGTGAACGGAAAAATGAATTTCTTGCGTCTGAGACCATAGTGATTTTATCAAATCCCTTGTAATGGTCTTTTCTGTCTCTGAAAACCTTTTCAGAGCGCGTTTGATAGACTCGGATATCGCCCTTTGTCGGCGACATGCCGATCTGAGTTTGTCAGATGATATCATGGGTTGATGTATACCTCCCGCTTCTGGATTTGCATCAGCTTGGCTTGTTGATTGTTCCATATTGTCGAGCATGTTCGCTCTGTATTTTTCGGGTGTGTCACGACATTCATCGTAGAACTTGGTATACTCAGTGGTTCTATAATTTTCAGGAATATTGAGATGGTTTGTCGCAAACCGATTCCACGCGTCATTGATGGCGGCCAATTTGGTTTGATAATACGTGGGTTTTAATTTCCTCTCCGCAGAATCCTTTTTGAAGTTCGGATATACTTCGAGATCTCTTGACTGAGTTTAACGCCTCTGCGACTGCTTGCACTTCTTTTGTATAAGCCATTATATTGTCACTTCACTTCTGACCCGTTGGGAGTGTTTTATTCGCTTCAAAGCTTGTTACGCTCCTGTTCGCAACTGTCGATGGTCGAAGAAGTTAAACACTGACTTGGAAGATTTCTACAAAGTGTCGCCATGTTGACAACTCTGAGAAGTGTGTCCGGTAGGGATCACTTAATGTAATCAATGGCTAGAAATCTGAGTTCTGAGCGAAAAGGATATTAAAATCCTTCAAAGTGGCGCCTGATTGACAATTTTGAGATTGTGACCAAAGGATGATTGAAATCCTTCAAAGGTCGGATGTTTCCTGTGATAAGGAACGACTAGAAATCTGAGTTCTGAGCCAAAGGATGATGAAAATCCATCAAAGATCTAGGATGTTTCCTAGACCGTCGGCGCCGCAACTAGAACATGAACCATTTGGACTATGGATGGTGCATATGAGCGTCTGAAGACTTAGCGACAACCTCTGTTGAATGCAGGGAAATGAGTAAAGCTTGCGTTGTGGTCAAAACAATTATTGATTTTATTGAGGAAACTTAACGGTATTTATAGCTAAACAAAGTATAAAGAATATGCTTATGTCAACGAAATGATGTGTAAAGAGAAATGTGGTTTACTGTACGTGATGATCTATGCGGAACTATGAACGTTGCCTAATTCGACTTCTTTATGTCAGCAGAATATGCACATGCGCTCGACCTTATAATTGTTACATTTTTGTTAGTGGATTTACATATTGCTGAGACTGAACAGATGTTATGAATTCGTTGCAGCCAATTAAGCGCATTTTGACTGCTGCTCAAGCGGAGCAACTTATATTGGCGTTTATTCATTATCATATGCAGGCCTGTTCCTGTTTCTACTTCCGAAAAATCTACACGGAAATTATATCCCAGACTATTGACCTCTCGATCTCTCTCACTGCTTAGAAACGCTTTTCTGAGTAGTGTCTGAGTAGCTTTCCGAAAAATCCTAACGGATTTAAATATCCCTTAGTTTTCGCTCTGGTACCTTTCGTAAGAAACCTATCGGAAACTTTCCTCTTGCTATTTGACTGGCGGATTGAGACCGGCAAGAACAGTAATTAATTATTTTAAGATGCAATGCGTAAATGTAAATGTGAATAATAGGAACCCAAGGGAAATTTTATGAAATCAACAAGGGAAATCCGTGTATGTTAAAGGGAAATCCGAAAATGTTATCAAATTCACTTCCGAGTGAAAACTGGAACAGGCCTGATAATATATGGTAATTTAAAAGACGTAGTGATGGAGGAGGAACTTTCTGACCGATGACGATCTGGCCAGGATGGTTAAGATCGGCGACTTGGAGGGATGTATGGGAACATTCCTTAGTGGACAGACGCAGGGCCTAGTAGGTGAAACGCCAAGAGTCTAGCAGGACTTTTCCAGTCTTAGGAAGGACTGAATATCATATCCTCCTTTGACTGGGTCATCGTATTCTTGGTGAACGGGAAAATAAATTTCTTGCGTCTGAGACCTTAGTGATTTTATCAAATCACTTGTAATGGTCTTTCCTGTCTCTGAAAACTTTTTCAGAGCGCGTTTGATAGACTCGGATATCGCCCTTTGTCGACGACATGCCGATCTGAGTTTGTCAGATGATATCATGGGTTGATGTATACCTCCCGCTTCTGGATATGCATCAGCTTGGCTTGTTTATTGTTCGATATTGTCGAGCATGTTCGCTCTGTATTTTTCGGGTGTGTCACGACATTCATCGTAGAACTTGGTATACTCAGTGGTTCTATAATTTTCGGGAATATTGAGATGGTTTGTCGCAAATAGATTTCACGCGTCATCGATGGCGGTTAATTTGGTTTGATAATACGTGGGTTTTAATTTCCTCTCCGCAGAATCCTTTTTGTAGTTCGGATATACTTGGAGATCTCTTGACTGATCTTTTCTTGCAAGTCCAACGCGTCTGCGACTGCTTGCACTTCCATTGTATAAGCCATTATGTTGTTACTTCACTTCTGACCCGTTGGGAGTGTTTTATTCGCTTCAAAGCTGGATACGCTCCTGTTCGCAAGCGTCGGTGGTCGAAGAAGTTGAACAATGACTTGGAAAATTTCTTCTAAGTGTCGCCTTGTTGACAACTCTGAGAAGTGTGTCCAGGATGGTTTCCGGTAGGGATCACTGAATGTGATCAATGGCTAGAAATCTGAGTTATGAGCCAAAAGGATATTAAAATCCTTCAAAGCGGCGCCTGATTGACAACTTTGAGATTGTAACCAAAGGATGATTGAAATCCTTCAAGGGCGGATGTTTCCTGTAACAAGGAACGGCTAGAAATCTGAGTTCTGAGCCAAAGGATGATGAAAATCCTTTAAAGATCTAGGATGTTTCCTAGACCGTCGGGGTCACCAAATGTTAATGTGGGCATAGGTGCCTGAAATATAGTAAATATACTGTCTGCCATATGTCGCCGCAACTAGAACATGAACCATTTGGACTATGGATGGTGCATATGAGCGTCTGAAGACTCAGCGACAGCCTCTGTTGAATGCAGGGAAATGAGTAAAGCTTGCGTTGTGGTCAAAACAATTACTGATTTTATTGAGGAATCTTAACGGTATTTATAGCTAAACAAAGTATAAAGAATATGCAGGTCAATAGTCACCCTCTCGCATTGCTTAGAAACGCTTTTCGCGTGTCTGAGTACGTAGCTTTCCGAAAAATCCTAACGGATTTAAATATCCCTTAGTTTTCGCTCTGGTACCTTTCGTAAGAAACCTATCGGAAACTTTCCTCTTGCTTTTTGGCTGCCGGATTCAGACCCGCAAGAACAGTAATTAATTATTTTAAGATGCAATGCGTAAATGTAAATGTGAATAATAGGAACCTAAGGGAAATTTTATAAAATCAACAAGGGAAATCCGTGTATGTTAAAGGGCAATCCGAAAATGTTATCAAATTCACCGAGTGAAAACTGGAACTGGCCTGATAATATAAGGTAAATTAAAAGATGGAGTGATGGAGGAGGAACTTCTGACCGATGACGATCTGGCCAGGGTGGTTAAGATCGGCGACTTGGAGGGCTGTCCGGGAACATTCCTTAATGGACAGACGCAGGACCTAGTAGGTGAAACGTCAAGAGTCTAGCAGGACTTTTCCAGTCTTAGGAAGGACTGAATATCATATCCTCCTTTGACTGGGTCATCGTATTCTTCGTGAACGAAAAAATTAATTTCTTGCGTCTGAGACCATAGTTTTCGCTCTGTACTTGTCGTATGTGTCACGACAGTTATTGTAGAACTTGATATTCTCAGTGGTTCTATATTTATCAGGAATATTTCTCTGTAATAATTGAATCACTAACCTTAATGTACGTTGACGATGTTAAAATCTGTATGCACATTAAAAACAAAGACCCTCACGTCTTATTTATATGTGTAAAAACCTTTCTAGGGCCAAACATCTAATGTATTAGACCGTGGTGTTATTTTAAACCATATGTTAAGTTTTTCCGATCACATAGGTATTTTAGTGGGAAAGGCGAAAGGAGGTTTAATATTCATAAAACGTTGGACTAAAGAGTTCGATGATAACAATACAGCCAAAATTATATATAAGTCGCTAGTTCGACCTTTGGTTGAGTACTGTTTATGCGTATGGTCAGCCCAATATTCAAAGTATCAGGAACATATTGAATCGGTGCAGAAGCAATTTTTTCTGAAGGCTTTAAAAGGTTTCAATAGGGAACAACATTTTCGTCTGCCTTCTTACACTAGCAAACTGCTTCTCTTGGACTTGCCGACACTGCAGAACAGACGAACATGCAATAGTGTTATATTCCCTTATATGGCCAAATGGACTCTGCCTCATTTCTTTGTAATATAAAGTTTGCGGTTTCACTTAGAAATACTCGACAGATTCGACCTATTTTTCTGGAGATATGACCTGTTTCGTAACCTGTGTTTACTCTCTAACGAACATTATCATGTGCTATGTGAAAGACCAGTGTCAGTAAATGTATCTAATGTTATGTCGTACCTACATATCTTCCCGTTTGTAAATCTTTACCCCAACTTACCCGATATGAAACTGAGTATATAATTAAAATGTTCTCCCACCTGGTCGGGGAAAAGATTATTTTTTATGTTTATAGAAATAATATAGAAAAGATAAAAAATAAAGAGCCAGCGAGTTCCCTGCCTCGACGTTCTCGGATTGCGACAGGGACGTCCACAATGTCGATCCTTGATGTCATAAATTTGGCTAGTTCGTTGAAATTATAGTTCATTTGATTAATTTGGTTGCAGCCGATATATTCTCGGAGGTGTTTTCCCGCTGAGACAGGACCAGTCGAAGATAGTTCTGAAGAGTTTGTTGCACAGTGTTTGTTGTTTTCGTGTTCTCTCCTTCTTTGATCTTCAAAAAGGTAGAGTGTAGGCTTATACGTTTATTTTTTTTTCGTTGCAGCAATAGGAACGGATTTCACCTCGTTTGTGAAACGTTCAATGTCAGCTGTGTCTTTGAGCTGTGAGTTTAGATCGGTTTGAGAGCTCTGATTCTTTTTGAACTAAAGCCTGTTGGTTTTGGTTAATGTAAGACTACATATCTGCTGTCAATTAATTCTCTCTTAGCAATACTATGTAACATAGTTTTGATAACACTGGTCGACAAAAAAAAAACCCGGCGAATAAAAGCTATTGATTCTGAAAGATCTTAACCGGTACATTGTTAATCCGAAACTGAATACATCACATACCAACTTTGAGAAAATCGCGGCCAAAGTATCATGCACTGCTTGAATTGGCAGTTTTCAAGGCTTTATAACTCCCAAACCTTACGGAGCCTAAAGCTAGTATTAGGCTTAAAAGAAGCTTGGGCATTTCTATTTCTATATTAATCAAGAATATCCACTAGGGGACCTTCCGTTCTTAAGTTATAATGCATTTTACAATTTTAATTTTGTAACAAATTTTTGCTATGCTGGAGCCCTGGTATTTAAAAAAAACTTGTGTGTCTCGGCTTTAGGTTGGGAACATCGACGTAATATTGTTAGAAGGAACATCAGTGTTTCGAACCGAATGCCGAAACAAATATCAGGGCTACAACATAGCAAAAATTTGTGACAAAATTCAAAATGCAAAATGCATTATGCATTAAGAACGAGAGGTCCCCCAATTAATGCTTTTA
The DNA here is from genome assembly GCA_008042795.1 of Drosophila asahinai. Lineage (NCBI taxonomy): Eukaryota > Metazoa > Arthropoda > Insecta > Diptera > Drosophilidae > Drosophila > Drosophila asahinai. Next base: position 7,043 of record VNJZ01000819.1, on the reverse strand, counting down.
TTTATTATTAAAGTAGAAATACCTATGTTTTTAAACCTAATACCAGCTCTGGGGTACTACTAGTTTCTGTTTGTTATGCGTCGGCCAAACAGTTCAGGAATATTTATACGAAATTCCTAAAATTTAAGCTTTATCGCTACGCCATCACCGCAGACGTGAAGAAAAAATGTACAGGCAAGTAAATGTTGACATTGCTGATCGCAGGTACCAGTGCATCCTTGGAGACCGTTTCCAGAAGACACGCTACGCACATACCAACTAAAAACGGTGACCTACGGCACTGCAGTCGCCTTTTTGCCAACACGCAGCCTAAACCATCTCGCCGATGTTCATCAGGCTGACTGTCCAATCAAGGAGCAAGTCACTTTCCACTTACAAAATGGCATTCAAAGAGATTTGCTGGCGCTCTTGGAGTCAACTGGAACCAGCACTAGGATACACTGTTCTTCAAGACCGCAGATGGTTATTGAAAATTTGTGCATGGCGCCAGCAACCCGGCAAATATTGTCTCGCGTGGCACGATCACAGCTGAACTGGCAGCGTCGACGTGGTTCAAAGGTCCTCAGTTCTTGACCCAAGCATTATCCAGTGGCCACCCTCTCCACAAACTATTGACAGCAATTTAGACGATGTCCAAGCAGAGCAAAGAAGGAGTACATTTAGCGCAGCTGTCATAAACAATCACGCTCTCCAACAGTTGAGCCCCATCTGCTCCTACACTCGCTGCATTCGCACCATCGCGTATGTCTTTCGCTTTGCAAAGCATTCAAGGGGAATCAAAATTGTTGAATCATCGCTGACACCGGAAGAACTTCGCCGCGCATCGTATACAACATCCAACAACAATCGTTTCTGGATAAAAATCCAAGCCGCATACAAATATTTAACTCAATTTTTAGGCAGCTCAGCAGGATATGCACTCTTCAGGGTTTGAGGACGACTGCAGAACGCTGACATCCCTGATTCTGAAAGGCACCCGTTGTTACGCACTTTGCCTGGATTTACTCCCCGTCATCAATCCGTCTGGAGTACTGGATCGTCAATTCCAGAGACTTAACTCGTCGAGTAGTTCGTTACTGCATCGCGTGCCATTAGAACGAGGTCTACCTCAGCAACTGTTCCAGAAGTGTGGCGTATCTCCGTATCAGAAGAAAGGATAGGCTGAGTTTATCATTGCGTTCCTTACACAAAATCTTCGAGATCTTGCAGGTTGTGAAGTTATTCACCCTTCTTTTGATTCGCACGTCGGCCCGTCTCTCTAACTCGCTTTGAAAAGTTATGATGGAGACAGGCGCCCGACGCCTTTCTTTGCAAGATCGTCCGCCGACTCTTTACCATCGATGCCCTGGTGGCTGGGAACCTAGTAGATCCGCACTGAGATTGTCGTGCTGAGGATATCTAGTGCCTCCCTGCTCGCCAGTACATTTTTGGAACATTCCGCTCACGACTGCATGGATCTTATCGCCGCTTGGCTGTCTACGAATATCTTAATAACTTTCAAAAAGGGTGCACGGCAAACTTATTGAACCTAAATGGCTCAAAATGCAAACTGAGTTTATTGACCATATTTCGTGCATTGAAAATAAAGCCAGGGGTGTGCTTAGATTTATTAAACGGTGGTCAAAGGAATTCGATGACCCCTATGTCATTTCGTTAGTTAGATCGTCCATATTTTAGAATATGCATTTTGCGTTTGGAGTTCCGAGTGGACGTCCACAGCAAACGCATTGAGTCAGTTCACTGGGATGCAAACCTTAGGTATCCCTCTTATTTTCGTAGACTTTTCTAATTAACCTACCTTGCTTAGCAAACCGTAGAACGATGCTAGGCATTTTATTGATATATAACCTGATGCGTGGTGACGTGGAAAGTAGCAATCTTTTGGCTCAGTTGAATTTCCACAAACCATGTAGAACCACTAGATCCTGCTAGCCTTTAGTTTTGAAAAAAATTCGTAGTAAAACTACACTTCTACTTTTCCACTTTTATTACACGCATTCTTTTTAACAAATAGTTCATTAATTATTCTGGTCCAATCCATATTTGTTGGAAGGTCTAATAGATCTCACTGATTGTGATACCCTCTGGTATCTAGCTCTTTTTCCGAACTGAAGCTTCCAGGGATTTCATAGTCCGTTGATATATTATGATAACTTGCTGTAAAGCGGACCAATAATAAGATTTATACATTTAAGTTATTGTAAGAAACTGATTTTATTTAAAACGGTCTCCCTCTTATATAGGAGATTGAATTCTAATTTTACTCTATGATCAACGCATCCCCCATCTACCGTCCACCGTCTATGATGACACCGTCTCAGTTGTCAATTTCCATATATATTTTCGTTCCAAATTTTCTCAAAATATTCCACCATCAATTTGTGATGTTCCAATCTCAGCTGTTTCACTCAGTCTGTAAGCGATATTTTCGGTTCCCCCACTGAAAAGTTACCATTCGCACCGGAAAAGTTGCCACAACGAACAAATTAACATAAAATCAAAGTCGAAATAGTTGCTCGCCTTCACCCTGGAGTAAATCAGTTGATTGAAGGCGTGAACAAGATGGACCCGTCCATACAGAAAGGCAAATTGCGAGGAAAGACGAAGAAGATGGTGTCGTCGTCTTCGTGGCAATATCCAAACTACTGAAGAGCTGTACCGATGGCAACAGCCTGATCGCACCCGGCTCTGCTGAACTCTGGGCGTCCCACTTGCGTCGGTCCATTCAGGAATGTTCCCGGACAGCCCTCCAAGGAAGCCGCCGAGCTTATCCACCCAGGCCAGATCGCCATCGGTCAGAGAGTTCCTCCTCCATCTCCTCGTCGACTTTTAGTTTACTATATATTACTAAATATTGCTTGTTTTGAGCAGCAGCCAAAATGCGGTGGCTGCAAGGAATTCATAATGTGTGTATTGCTTTTTTTTTTCTTGTTTGACGTTTTTTTTACATTACCATAACATTGTTTGACGTTTGATTTACATTGAACGCTGACGTTAGATGGTGGATGGTGTCATGTGGACAGGAATTTCCTAATTTCACCATCTTCTCATCATTCTCTCTGTAATCACTGTAGTGTGCAAAGGCTGCATATCTTCTGAGATCCCACGCAGGGGTTCAGATTTCATGTACAATATTTGTCAAGTGCCCAAGTGGCCACCACAAGCGCGCCTGCGATTGCAGGGCACATCTGCATAGACTTGTATATATTTATATATACATATATTCGTGTTCACGCGTGAACACTTTCTATTTTTTTTCTAATTACTATCACTCAAAAGGTTTATGTTTTCGTCTGTGTTTACATTAGCCTGTTCAACGCAGTAAAGAAAGCATCTGCAACCCCATAAAGTATATTTAATCTTGATCAGCAACACCAGCTGAGTCGATCTAGCCATCCCCGCTTGTCCGTTGGTACGCAAACTAGTCTCTCAGTTTATGAGCTATCTGAATGAAACTTTGCAGATAGTCGTCCTTCAATTGCAGTTAGTATATACGTCGGAAAGGCCGGAATCGGACCACTATATCTTATAGCTGCCAAAGTAACGATTTGTATAACATTTAATTACACATTTTACAATTTTGATTTGGTTTTGCGTTTTTTCTAATTCGGGGAAGTCCAAAAATTAAGTTCGTTGCGTTTAGAATACATACTAGAGCTTGCGCAAGCTGCTGTTATCATTTGAAGCAGAAAATTTGTGCAACTCGGACGAAATAATTTTTTTGTTAAAAGTGGAAAATACAAATATTTTGTTGAAAATATTATAAAAAGGTTGCTGCTGTTAAAAAAAAAAATTGTACCGTGTTGCTGATAGTCTCAAGGACTCAAAATACGAAACCCACACTAAAAATAAGTTTTCGTTAGCTTTCTGTTCTGTTGCTTTTATAAGGTATCCCGTCTAGAGGGAAAAAAAATTATAAGGTAAGTTTGAAAGTGGAACAACCTATGACATATTTAAGTACTAATAATTGCTTCTGTAGGCATGGAACGACGACAAGTGAATAAGCTATCAGCTATTTCCGACGTGGAGATTGAAAAAATTTTAAATTCAATTGATTTTGACGTTGATACGGATGGAGAAGAAGAATTGGAGGACGATTTGACTGATGAGGAATGAGGAAGATGAAGATGCGATTGAAAAAGTGCCACATGAAGATGCGNTACGGATGGAGAAGAAGAATTGGAGGACGATTTGACTGATGAGGAATGAGGAAGATGAAGATGCGATTGAAAAAGTGCCACATATGTCGGATTGTATGTTGGCTACAGAGATTTGTGTAACTTCAAGCAGAAGTCCTACTCCTTTTGCAAAATTGTTGTCACCCTCAAGTTCGATTGCATCCAATTTACCTCATGCACAGAAACCCAAACGCAAAGCGCCTGCTGAGCATAATATTGATCATGTTAAAGAAAGCACAATAGCTGAATGTGTATGATCAGTTTGGGCTATCGACCCACCGCTTTTCAAAAAGATGCTGCGGCGCCAAACGAATTTAGTCATGGATAAATCTGCAATATCCTTTACTGAGGCTGACCTCGGAGTACTTAAAAATCTGGATTCGCCATTCAAGTGTTTTCAATTATTTTTGAATGATACTATCATTGAGCATATCACCCAACAAACAAATTTGTATACTGCCCAAAACGATGTCAATACTTCGTTTTCTACAACCAATTTAGAAATTCGACAATTTATTGCCATTTTATTTTTGATGTCAGTTTTTCGCTACCGAAATGTTCGTTCATATTGGGGGGAGTACGCTTTTGGAACAATTCAGAACAAAATGTCAAGAAATCTCTTTGAAAAAATACCAGCTAATTTGCATTTTAATGATAATAGTAAGTTGCCCTCCAAGGATTCGGCCGACCACGATCCTTTATGCAAAATACGGCCGCTCGTGAATCACTTCAATGAAAAGTTTCAGTCAGTTCGAATGCGCCAACGCTTATCTGTGGATGAACAAATGTGTGCAACGAAGATAAAGACCTTTCTTAGACAATATTTACCAGACAAACCACACAAATGAAGATTGAAATTCTTCAATTTGTGAGACTCTTCTGGCTTTTGGTATAATTTCGAGATCTTGGTGCGGCAGCAAATGTAGTTGTATGATTGTCGCGCAATGTTCCGGATTTCAAAAATCAGATTATCTACTTTGACCATTATTATATTTCCTTGCCTCTTCCTGTATACCTCAAGTCCCGGGGAATATTTTCTTTGGAACTATTCGCTCGAATCGCATTTTAAATTGTAAGCTACCATCTGACAGCGACTTCAAGAAACAAGTGCGTGGATATTCTACAGAATTTTGTGGATCTGTATCAGGAGTCGAACTGTCTTTGACGATTTGGAAGGACAATAAGGCAGTACGACTTACTTCGACTTACGCGGGCACAAAGCCTTTCCTGAATGAACGAATTCAAAAGGTCAGGTTTCACATATTCTTCGTTTCAAAAAAAAGTACGTTGACATAAATTGCCCAAATGTTATCCACGAATACAACAGCCACATGGGTGGTGTCGACTTAATGGACGAGCTTATTGGTTGATATAAAATTTCCGTAAAGTGCAACAAGTATACAAATCGACTATTTACACATATGCTTGATTTACCCATGGTAAACCCTTACATTTTGAATAAACCAGCCCGACGCTAATAACACAAAATGCCAATTGCCAAACTTCCGATTAGAGGTCGTATATGTGCTTTGCATGCTACAAACTCCTTTTCTGCCAAAAGGACCCGGGCGTCCGCGACAAGTTGATGGAAAGGCAAATAAATTCACAGGGAAGAAAACTTTCCTTTCGATTAATGATGTACGTTATGATACCGTCGAGCATTTTCCAATGTTTTTATCACGCGCTGGAGAAAAAACCTATAAGCTTCCTGGTTGTACTTCCGTAAATGTAATAGAAATCTGTGCTTTTCCCAGAAAAAAAGACTGTTTCTATGATTTCATCACAAATAAGTAATCAAACTTTTTGTACACAAATATTTGAAGCTTTGTGAATATAAGTTACTCTAGTTTTAATTGTTATTTTATTTGTTTTTGGTTTCTTTCTTTATATCATTTATAATAAACCGTGCAAACAAACGACTTGATTACCTAATTTTTTGCTGGCCGACCTTCCCAAAGCCGCCTCTAGGCAGTCCAAGGATATAGTCCTTTAAAACTCGATCCGTGCAAAAGTAAAAGTTTTCCTAAAACAAAAATTCACTTTTGATACATACTACTGTGGGCAAAAAGTAAGGTGAATTTGTTTGCAAAGTAAAAATTCTTTATTTATTCTCCTGAATCAATTTCATCCCCTTCAAAGTACTCCCCTTCCGATAAAATACACTTATGCCAACGTTTCTTCAAATCCTCGAAACAGGCCAAATAGTCCCTTTCCGGTATAGCCATGAGCGCCCTCGTCGATTCCGCTTTTATCTCTTCAATCGACTTGAAACGCGTTCCCCGGAGTGGTCTCTTGAGTTTTGGGAATAGCCAGAAGTCACACGGAGCCAAATCAGGTGAATACGGTGGTTGCGGAACGATATGCGTCGAATACTTGGCGAAATGGTCAAGAAGAACGAGCGCAGTGTGCGACGGTGCATTATAATGATGCAAAAACCAAGAGTTGTTGGCCCATAATTCTGGTCTTTTTAGACGAATTGCTTCACGCAAATGACGCATAACGCTCAAGTTTGGCCAGGTGGAAGGAATTCATAGTGCACCACACCACGAAAATCGAAAAAAAACTGTCATCATAACCTTGATTTTTGAACGACTTTGACTCCAAGTCATCAACACGTTCCCGACCCTCTTTGAAGTTTTTGTACCACTTATAAACATTTTTCTGGGACATGGTAGAATCCCCAAAGACCTTCCGCAACATCCTCAACGTTTCCGCAGCCGAAATTTCATTCCGCAAACAAAATTGTATGGCACTTCTCTGCTCAATTAAATCAGACATTGTAAAAATCGACAAATGCACTCTTGATCGTTTGGTAAACACAAGCGTAAATATAGTACTGATACCGACATTGACATGAAATTACCG
>VNJZ01000802.1:0-12195 GCA_008042795.1 Drosophila asahinai | reverse complement strand
AAGGAAAACATGTTGAATGCAGCTTCGAGTTTCACTTGACCATGGTCGATGGAAAAATAGTGAATGAATTAACCAATACCAAATCGACTTTAACATGTCCAATTTGCAAAACAACTCAAAAGAATTTCGGAAGTTTGGATGATTCTACAACCAAGGAGGCAAACTACAACTACGGAATCTCACCTTTACACGCTCGGATAAGGTGTATGGAATTTTTGTTGAAATTGACGTATACCCTTCCACAAGACAACGAAGACTGGGATAATAACAATTCGACAAAGAAGGAAAAGGAACAATTTAGGAAATATCGAATACAGGAAGCGTTTTCAAAGCAACTTGGACTCAAAGTGGACTGCCCGAAACCCGGATATGGAAACTCAAACGATGGAAATACTTCTCGGAGATTTTTCGAAAATTGCATTGTTGCGGCAGAAATCACTGGAATTGACGAGGAAATCGATCAAAGATTGGGTGCGATCTTGAATGTACTCAATTGTAAGGAGAAAATTGATTCGGTGAAATATGGCGAATATGCTTCCATCACAGCTTCGCTTTTGGCTGAGAAGTATCCTCATAAAAAAATTGACTCCAACAGTCCACAAAATTCTAAAACATGGTAAAGATATAATTGAATATCAGTCTTTGCCAATTGGAGAACTTTCAGAAGAAGCTCTAGAATCGCTAAATAAATTCTATAAGAAGTATAGATACCGCAACACTTACAAGTCATCCAGACTTAGGCAAAATGAGGACCTCTTCAATATGTTAGCTGCATCATCTGACCCGTTTATTGCATCTCTGCGGCATGTAAAGTCGCGAAAAGATATAGAATCAAGTAATTATAGTCCAGAAATGCTCAAACTATTAGAAATTCCCCTAATATAGGCCCGTTTGTTTGTAAAAAATAGCCAAAATTATAGAAAAAAAAGAAAAAAAATTTAAAAAAAATGTTAAATATTTTTTTTAAGTTTTCAAATTATTTTTATTTAAGCAAATACATAAAAATAAAGATAAAAAATTAAATAAAAAATTGTTTTCATTGAATAAAATAGATTTTTTCACTTTGATACCCTATAAAAAGGCGAATGGGTGGGCGTGGCATATTGTCCAATACATATACAAATTTTACAACATTTACCTGTAAAATGCCGTTTAAATTATTTGATTATCTTATTTGGTTCAAAAGTTACGATTTTAGCAACGCAAAATGAGAAAAGGCGCTACTGTGCGGCGGCCGTAAAGTAAAGCCCCATCTAACTGTAAAGTTTCTATGATTCAAAACGGGAAATTTATATGAAGCCATCTAAGAGTGAAGATTTTTTTTTTTTTTTTCGCATAAACTGATCGATGAAAATTTATACGAAGTGGGATATTCTTATCCTTTCTTTCAATTACAACTTTATTTTCATTATTTTATAGATGTATGTTGTATAAAATAAGGTTTCCGCCTGTCGATCCCATATTTCGGGACGGAACGGAAAACCAATATCTATCAACTCATGTGAATTGTGTGAATTCAAGATTATCGTGGACTGAGTAAGGGTCGATTTTATATGTGTGGATATATGTTATCTGTCGAATGCACACCTTGGTACTACTTCGCTAAATTTACCGATTCCTCAAAGAATGCTCTTGAATCAATCATAAAGAAGAAAAATATGTTCAGTGTAGAAACAAGAACAAATTACTTTGGGAGCGGTGAGCGGCGAGCTCGGTCTTATCACTATAGGACGGCGACACAAAGAGGAATGTGCAAAATTGTTAATGAATAGCGCCGTGGGATCGGAAACCTTACCTGTGGGATGGGCTCACACAAAGCCTATGCTGTGGGATTTTACAAAATCAAATGTGATGCGTGGGCATAGGCTTAAGCATCGCGGATATAGAATATAGAAAGTGTTCAGGACTAGAGAGAAGTGCAAAACAAATATTAAAATTGAGAAATTAAAAAGTTATTTTATATTTACTGAACTGCACGAAATAAGCTTTGAAGTGCAAATTGTCTTTTTTCTTCTATTTATATTCATTTTATGTTTGATTTGATGATTACGAATATAATTTTCTGTTACCATTAGTAATTTTAGTCAACTCGAGGTCCATAGTCAACCTGATCTTTTTATACAGAAATCGGATTTGTTGACTATCAATTGCTAGATACACAGATCGTTTTTGTCAGAAGAGGTTTGTTTACACAGTCTGTTTCACTCTTACCAAGGAGGTAATCAGTGAACTTTGATGCCGTTCGAACTTCAACATTAATGCGTCATTATTTACTAGTGCCTTGCTGAACCCAGACTTGGGAATCCGTAATACCCTATGCATTAACATCGGCCGCACTTAATGTTGGAGGCATAGTATTTTAGACAATGTGTTGCTTTAAAATACTACGTTCACATTTTTAAGATATCTTTGCTAGTTTAGCGGCAATGACAATTTGAAATTTGTTTCAATTGTTGCACAAAATAAACTTATCTTTTCTGTAGTTGTTTGAAATGGAAAACGTACAAACACACCCAATCGAAGCACAAGTTGACCACTGCGTTGAACATTTTAAGAACGGTGCTTCCATAGCAAGCGGGCCAATGGACATACTGCTAAAAGAACAATCATCTGAATTAAATGGTTGGTAATTATAACGATACACTTGCAAGAAAAACTATTCGTAGACAAATCTTCTGTAAAATTCTATTTTTTACAGGAAGTTGTTTGTTTTATTAGATTTCTTGTGACATAACTCTTTATTTTCTATCTCTTACTTAACTTTATATAAAATAACAAACAAGTAAGAAAACTACAATCGAGTGTGCTCAACTATGAGATACCAGGTACCCAAACTTTCACTACCCGATCAAAGTATGTAATAAGAAGAACAATCGTTAACTAAAAATAATCGCCATGCACATTACTTAATAAATTTGTTTTCTTTTCTAAAAATATTGTCGCTTTTTAGAGCAAAACTGTTGAAAATCTACTGTGACATTTGCTGCGATTTATAGTCTGAGTGCCGGGTTTATGTTGTTTTTGGCAAAAACAGCATGAGTTCAAATCCTGTTCACTCCAAAGAACTTTTTGAAGTGAAACTTCTTTAGGCGCGTTATGGATTTTCGGGGATGGAGTAAAACCGATTCATGACCGACACGAAATCGCGCGTAGGTCCTGTCCCTCTCTCACCGCTGGCGAACGATCTTCCTCTCCTCTTCTATCCTCTCTCGCTCTCAGCGCGCTAGCACAAAGTTGAGAGCGTAAAAAACTAAAAATAGAATGCGCATGTGAGCACGTGTGTGTATGCGTACTTGAGCGAGAAGACGCTTTTTAAGCCGAAATCATTTCTGTGACAAAACAAATTCATTTACAGAAGTAGAAAAAAGGGTGAGAGGTGTGTGTATCAAATTTTTGGTTTCCTACAGAATATCAGTTTTAAAAATGAGTGGTGACGAGATAGAGGTGATGAACACATCAGTGTCACAAGAGGAAGTGTCCGTGTCCTCTGAGAATAACCAAAGAAGAGAAGAGTCAGATTCACACAGTGACACAAGGTAAATATAACCTAAAAGAGTTGATAAATATTTCACAATATAGAAGTATTGTTGGAATATAATTGTTTAACATATTGGCGAGATTATACTAACAGGGAAATATGATGTAGGAATGTCGTCGCTACAACCCAAAGAGCAAAGGGCGACAGGAGGTACAGAGAGCGGAAAAAAAAAAATTAAAGCCCCCCAAATCTCAAGCTAAAACGGCTGAAGAACGTTGTAAAGCATACAGAGAGCGTTTGCGATCTGCTGCAGCTAACGCTATAACACCTGGTCCAATTCCATCAAAAAAGGGAAAAATCGTTTTGAATTCTACGAGTTCTGTTCATTTATTGAGTCCCAATGATGGTACAGAATACGTCGTACATGCAGCACAAGTTCATAACCAACATTCAATGCCAAAACCCAACAATATTCACCACAATTCAATAAGACAGCAGCGAAATAGAAATAATGCCCCCGAAATTGTAAGTTGATATGCCATTATTGCATTGTTCGAATTAATTAATTTATTAATTAACATCGAATTAAACTTGGAAATTGACATGGGAATACATATTCATTTCTCTAGGATTTTGATGAGATACTAGAGGCTCCTGTCCAAGAAGCCATAACTACACAACCGAATTATGATGAGGCGAATAATGTCAATATTCTGCGTATCAATTTCTAAAAACAATTTCACTATAGATGAAAAAAGTGATTTCAAATGAGTTTTCCAGTAAATTATACTTTCTGTTAGCAGGATGTACAGGATGACCATGAACTCCCGAATAGAGAATCACTGGGTGACGTTGATTTCGATATGCATACCGAAGAATATGTCGAATTGGCACCGATAGAATTTGATGATGACTTTGTGCCTCCTTATAGTGCCTATGTAAATCACAAATTTGCACATAAACAATTTCAAAAAATGTTTGTGGAATATCCTTTTGGCTATGCTTGTAGCGTTTGCGATCGGCTTTGGTTCGAAAAGGATTTGAATAAGAGATAATGAAATGATAAGAGAGAGAGGAATACTAGAAGTTTCACTTCTGTCGTGCGTAGGCTGGACACACCCCCATTTTTTTATTCCAATTCCATATCTGTGCTTTTTTTTTTGGCATTTATACCTGTAAATCAAACTTCATTTACTTGTTGCTTATAACATGCCCAAATCAAATTTAATCTTCAGTCCTAGCTTAAACGAAAGCTTGCGTCTCTTGGATCTTCAACGTGTCAAGCCGGTTTATTCCCCAGGTCCCAATACCAGGCTGTTTGGTTAGGTATTGTGCCGAGGCCCTGTGCAGTCCACTTCTAAAATCGTTTACCTTATCCTTGGAAGCATTCCAATTTCCCCTTATTTGGAAGAAATCATTCGTCATTCCTCTCCACAAAAAAGGTAGCAAAATGAATGCTAACAACTATAGAGGAATCTTTAAGTTGTCAGCCATCCCACAAAATTGGCAGACTGATGTGATCTATACTGATTTCAGTAAGGTATTTGATGCTGTTAATCATTCCCTTCTGGTTAGAAAACTTGACTTAATGGGTTTTCCTGTCGATCTTCTTAGGTGGATCTCAAGTTATCTGAATGACAGAACGCAAAAGGTCCACTTTAAAAACAACTTGTCGAATGTTCTCCGTGTGACCTCTGGTGTCCCGCAAGGGATCCACCTGGGTCCGTTACTTTTTACATTATTTATGTACGCTGACGACGTTAAACTTTTTGTGCAATACAAGGACGGCGCTAGCCAGTCGGATTTACAAATAACTTTCAAAAATGGTGCAGTGTAAACTTATTAAACTTAAATGGCTCCAAATACAAGTCGAAGACATTGACACGTGCCTCTCTCAAGCATGCGACTTATAGGCTGAGCTGCTGTTGTCTGGAAAGGATAACTCTAGTTGACGATTTGGTTATCCGGCTAGATCCTAAATTGGAGTTTCTTGATCATATTCCGTGCATTGTGAATAAAGCCAGGGGTGTGATTGGATTTATTAAACGGTGGTCACGAAGAATTTATACATTTCGTTTCGTTCCCCATTGGGACGTCCATAGCAAACTCATTGAGTCAGTTTAAAAGAACTTTTTATTTTTCGTTCTTTGTGGCTTAAACTGGGATGTAAACCTTAGGTTGCCTCTTATTCTAGTAGATTTCTAATAATTAACCTAACTTCCTTAGGAAACCTTAGAACGATGCTAGACATTGTCTATATGTGTAATAGACTTCTGCATGAATGTACTCATTTCTAGGTTGACAGATCTGCACCGTAGTGTAGTGCCCTTCAAAATACTGCACTCATTCTTAGCTGTACAGTATATTCTATAGGGCAGAGATGACAGTACAACATTTTTAGTGTTGTCACTTAGAGTGAGATTAGTATATGGTTGTACACTTCGTAAGTGAGTACAATATTCTTGTCCTTTTTTAACACGCTGTACAGCTTGGGTGTGCTATTGTACAACTGTCAAATGAGTGCATTGAAAAATTAATTCAGCCCACACAAGTCATAAATAACATTTTTGCAGATTATTCCCAACCCATTCAAAGCACAAATATTTTATCATATATACAAGATGAAATTCAAACATATAAAAATATAAATAAACCTTATAGTGAAGATTTCGATGTTCTGCAGTGGTGGTCAATTAATAATGACCGTTTTCCGCTACTGTATCAGATTGGTTGCAAGATATTGGCAGCTCCGGCGAGCAGTGCAGCATCAGAAAGGGTGTTTTCAGTTGCTAAAAATTTGATAAGCGAAAAACGATCAAAAATAGCCACCACTGAAGACATGGTAAACAAAATAATGTTCCTTCATTCAAATGTTAACAACTTAAATATAGAATCTATTATAACATAAAACATTTATTATAATTATTTTTAATTAAAATATACCTAACTGTTAAGCTCTTTATTTTATAATAAATATATTTTTATAGGAAAATATAAACCAATGTTTTACATCTTTTTCTGGCGTATGACATATGTCATGAAGTTTCATTCACTGTACAGTAGGTCAACTGCACACCAAAACACTGAACAGTGCCTTGACTGCACACCAATTTTGCTGAACTCATCAAAACTTGTGCAACTATGGAGAAAGTGAATACACAGTCTGTCAATACAGGCAATATTACCCTATTCACTCACACCCAATTATACTGTGCAGAAAAAAAAGTGTGCCCACTGGATGCATTCATGCAGTAGTCTAATGTGTAACCTGATCCTTGGTGACGTGAAAACCACCGATCTATAGGCTACCTTAATTTCCACGTACCATGAGAACCACTGGATCCTACTTACCTTTAGTTTTGCACCACTGTAGAACCTCGAATAAAATGCACGTATCCTTCAGGGTACTATGTGCAAATTAAAACGATTTGTATAAAATATCCTCATCTGTAGATAGCCTTCCTAAGCTAAAAACATTAATCTTAACCCACTTAGTACACATGCAAGATAGCAATCGAGCTGCGCGCTAGTAGTCTATATGGTGAACGGTAGTTTCCTTGCATTTTTTTACCTATACTTTTATTTCGCGCCTATTAACACCTAACCCTAACAAGCATGTGCTTGGTTTCGAAAGGCCACTTGAGTGTACTGACCGTAGTAGTAATTTAATTTAAAAAAATTGGTAGAATTATTGTTACATTTTTTTTTTAAGTATATAATTACCGGGTTACATATTCAGCAATGGACAGAATCGGGCACAGGAGCAGTACCAACTCTAACCAAATGTATGCCAGCAAAGATATGGTGTATAATCAGACTCTCGCATCCATCAAGAACGAAGTAACTTTGAATCATTTCACTAGTCCAACAATTTGGTGGCAGCGGCAACCACCGCCACCACCCAGATGGTGGTTATTTCCATTTGGTAAGAACAAAATCACCACCAGCAGCCGGGAAAGCGGCCCTTGTCCTGGGTTTCGATCCAGGAAAGAATGTTGGACAAGTAATAAGGAGAAAACGAGACGGTTGTGCATGGTCGAAATAAGCTGGACGACGGCGTTGGTGGTCATTTAGTGCAAATGAGCTATTTCAAAACTAAGCGGCAAATCTGTCAAAAGTGTCTTTCAAATATAAAATAAATAATTGTAAATATAAAAATCCGGCGACTTAAGCGCCAAGTTTGTGACAGCAGTCGTCGTGTTAATGGGCAGGGCGACACGTCGCAGGTGTTCTACGACTACAATGTGGAGAGATCCACCAGCGGCCAACTGGACAAGGAGGTGGAGCAGGAGACGGAAGAGACCACGCACAAAGATGACCTCCGGTCAACATTCCGCAGCGGGATCTGGAGCAGCGCTCCAGCAATAGCAGTAGCAGTAGCGGCAGCTCCAGGGGTAGGAGCAGCTCGTCCTTGTCGGCGGCATTGGGAGCTGGTTCCGCGGCTTATAAAATCAAGCACTTCCCAAACGTCACAACCACCAACAATTATAATTTTTGAATTTGGTCACCTTCCACAGGACATGATCTTTCTGCAGTTCCTGCCATTTTCGTGCCGTTGTGGCTGCATAAGGATGTAGGTCATTTGCTTGCGCCGTTGTTCCTCTGTATTGAAGCCATGTCGATTAGGTTCTTGCCATTGGTGTTAACCTCTCCCATCCACCCTCCATCGCCGTGTAGGCCGTAGATATGCACGAAGATGGCGGCGGAGTTGTTGCGGGTATTGTTGATGTACGGGGGATCTGACGAGTCCACCTTGGTTACGCCGACATCAACTGATTCCCACACAGGGTGATGGCGGGCAGAGTGTGCTCGCGGGTCTGGGCGTTCTTGCAAACGCCAGCCTCGAAAACACAAGTACCGGCGGCCACGATCAGCACAGCGCAATCGCCCTGGGGAGGTGCCAGTGATCATGTTCTTTTTCATTAGATCTAATATTGGTAGAACAACGATCAATAATAAATTTAAAACAAAAATTATAATTATAGATAATTATCTATTTCCTTTCCCCGCATTTCGGCATTTGTTTTCTTTTGCGTTGTGAATAGCAAAATAACCGGGGAAAAATTAATTCATTTACAATACAATTAAAGAAGATACAATTATATGAAATCTAGACAAAAAAAAAAAAATATATATATTAAAACAAAATGAAGTAATTTGTTCGTTTGGCCGCGTTTAATTTGAATTGAAAAGAAACACAGCTGACAGTATGGCCGTTTGGCACCTCCGTCAAATTAGCGTCGAAACGGAACAGTGGGAAATGGAACACGGAGGGAAAAAAAGTAAAACTTTTTAATTAACTAAAGTTCCTAATTGTTAAGAATTTGATATACTAATGTTTTATTTTAGGTTTGGGCAGACTTGGCAACCGCAGGCACCTTAAATATCCATTGTAAAAATCGAGCCCCACCTTTTTTTTTAATTGCTCTCCTCACAGAGGTTGTACCGTTATGTACGGAATACCAGATTTTGGGTCTTTTATTCAAGTATTAACCTACAAAATTTCATTGACCTCCTTCGGTCAGTTTTTTAGAAAATTACCCAACAGTGAGCCAACCTATATGAATCCCCCATACAAAAACAGGCAGTAAAAATATAAAGTCAAATATCTCCACTCTCAGAGGCTGTACCAATATGCACGGTATATCTTTTATCTTTCTTTATTTATTCGCCAATGGTTATTACCTTATCTGGCTACTTATAAACATAACTTAAACTAAAACCTAATAACATAGAAAATAATCCACTAGCTCCTGCCTCAGCATGTACTTATTGGATCCCCAACTAAATCAGGGTAAGGAATTTAAAAGATTCAGAGCCCTAGAGACGGGTTCACTTCGCGCGTAATTGGTCCTGACAGCGTGTTCGTTAAATGGGAACAAGGTACGAAGGTTCCTAGCTGGAACGTGGAAATAAATAAGGCCTAAAAGACAAGGACTGTCTATATTATTTATTAATAAATCGTTAACAAAAAAAAGGCCTGCTATAGAGCGCCGATCCTTTAACGAGCAAGTATGCAGTAGGGAGCACTAACTAGAATAAGAAGGGAGAGGATCAGAAAAATGCAAGGATTGCAAAGCAAATTTGAGGAGCTTCTTTTGAAGCCGCTCAATCCTATTAATATGCTCAGCGGCAGAAGGATTTCATATTAAGGATACATACTCAGCCCTAGAGCGGAGAAATGCTGAGAAAAGTATTCCATAAAATTAAGTTTTGGTGTTCATTGAAGAGAAATTTATCATCAAAAAGCACTTCAAGGTCCTTAATCTCATTCAGAGTAGAGAGTGAATAGAAGAATAGCTAAACCGGGTTTTCTAAAGTGAACCACATGGCATTTGTTAAGATTTAAAGGTAACTCATTTCAAACACACAACGAGCAAATTCTATTTAAGTCGGACTGAAGCAGATGGCTGTCATTAATAGAGTTTACTTTCATATAAATTTTGAGGTCGTCTGCATAAAGAAGATATTTGGCAGAGTGAATGCAAAAACAAATTTCATTAATACAAATAATAAAAAGCAGAAGGCCAAGCGAACTACCTTGCGGTAGCCCCGAGGTTGCTTCGTAGGAGCTAGAAACAGAACTTCCAACCTCCACATGGTAGGTCCTATTTCCTAAATACGACTTAATCCAGTTTAGAAGTGAGGAATGGTTGCCAAGCTTAAAGAGTTTCGCCAGCAAGCAAGAGTGAGAGACCTTGTCAAAGGCCTTAGCATGAATGCAATGCTTTGAAAAGACCGGTAGATTTGAAGTCTTTGAGCGACTCGGCATAAAGCCATGTTGGTTAGAATCAATATAAGCTTTAAAATGGAAGGATAATTTTTTTAAAACTAATCTCTCGAACAGCTTAGCAATATTGCTGATTTTGGCAATTGGCCTGTAATTCGAAATCTCACTCTTTACTCAACATTTATGAACAAGGGTAATTTTAGAAGTTTTCCATCTGGTTATAAACTTACCCGAGGACGGAGAGGAAGAAAACAGAATTTTAATAGGGATAAGAAGACAAGAAATAAATTGTTTAAGAAGGAAAGGTGAAACTCCATCAATGTCAGGCCTATAGGAATCATTAAAGTGTTCAACAGCCTCCAAATATCCCCCTCGCTAATATCAAAAAGTTACTGCTTCGATGTTGTTTAAGTTTTAGTTGTACGTTTTTTATACCCGGTACCCATAGGGTACAAGGGTATTATAAGTTTGTGCCAACCGAGAATGTATGTAACAGGCAGAAGGAGGCATCTCCGACCCCATAAAGTATATATATTCTTGATCAGTATCACCAGCCGAGTCGATTTAGCCATGTCCGTCTGTCCGTCCGTGTGAAACAACAGATCTTAGAGACTATAAGAGCTAGAGCTACAAAATTTGGTGACAACTTTGGAATCTGTTGCACGCAGATCAAGTTTGTTTTAAAATTTGTCCACGCCCACTTCCGCCCTCAAAAGTCATAAAAAACTTTAAATAAGCTATACTCGTAAAAGTTAATATATAAAAAAAATGAATAAAATAGAGCGGACGTTTCCTGAAAATTTCAGTAAAATCGGATGATAAACATGGGAGATATTAGCAATAAGGTTCGAATTTTAAAACCCCCCTAAGGCGCTGCTGACGGGCTGAAGGGCGCTGCTGTTGCAAGCTGAAGCCGCTAGGTGGCGCATTCGAGCCTTGGCCGTGCGATATAATGGCGCCAATGTATGTATGTACAATGTATGTATGTACAATGTATGTATGTACAATTTTAATTTGCCCTTTAATGTGTGAAGCGCAAACGTTTAGGTACCGGGTATCTCACAGTCGAGCACAGTCGACTGTAGCTTTCTTACTTGTTTTGTGTTGTTGTTGCTTCGCTCTCGTTTAGGTTAGGTTAGGCTAGGGCGGCGGCTGACACAAGGTCAGCCCACTTAGGCCATCACTGGCCCATTGTGATACCGCAATGGATTTTTTATACCCTCTTACCACAAAGTTAGAAAGAGTCCCAGCCCGTTTCTCTTATGAAACCTGCTATTTTCTTCGGGGGGACAGCTGCTAATTCAACTTCTACAGAAGTCGTTGTTGAGGACGTTTAGTCGGGGTGCGTGGGCTCCTACGAGCCAGTGGCCTGTGATTGCTCTAATCACAGCTGAGCACTGTGTGCGGTGAAGACTAAAAAGCATTTTTGTGCGTTTGGCGTCAACGTTAGGCCATGTTTGGCGACTGATGTTGCAGTGTGTGGTATTGTTCCACATTTCTTGTTCAAGGGATCTGAAAACTTCCCTTGTCCTGAGCTTAAAAGTGGCTAGGGGCATACGGGACAAGGAGGACAAGGAGGACTTGTCTGGAAGGAGAACTGTGGTGGTGCCGCGTCTGGCCAGTTCATCAGCTATTTCGTTCCCCTCAATATTTTGGTGCCCTGGCACCCAGACTAGGGAGATAACTAACTGCTGTGCCATCTCTTGAAGAGATTTGCGGCAGTTGTTCACTATCGTCGAGTTTAAGGATAGCGCGCGAAGTGATTTTATTGCTGCCTGCCTGTCTGAGTAAATGTTTATTACTCTGTTTATAAGGCTAGAGTGGCGTAGCCAACTAAGAGCCTCGCTTATGGAGAGAATCTCTGCCTGAAAAACGATGCAGTGGTCCGGAAGACGGAAATGTATTTTAATACTGAGCTGTTCGCAGAAGACTCCTCCTCCAACTCGATTGTCGAGTTTGGAGCCGTCTGTGAAGAAATTTATGCAGT
>VNJZ01000801.1:0-11274 GCA_008042795.1 Drosophila asahinai | reverse complement strand
TCTTCCGATTTTCTAAAAAGTTTCTTTAGATGTTGTCCCCCTTAATACAAAATATCGGAATAGCAAATTTAATTAACTTTAAAGATATAAAAACTCAAATTTTAACATAGCAAACACAATTTATAAAATTATCTTCTTACGAGTATATATCAAACACAATTTATGAAACTGCCATTTTAATAAATTAATTCCTAAATATATAATAAATCACACCCCAAGCATTTTCTGCCCATTACCAAAATATAAGGAGAACAAGTTCTTTGGAGTCTTTCAACTCATCGCTGACACGATAACCCCATAACGAAAAATTGACTTCGGCGCATCAATTACTTTAAGTATCGCCAATTATAAAGGAAAAATGTTTGTAGGCTCTTACTGATCATATGAAGGACATCCAAATATTCCTTGATTAGTTGATTAGTTATTAAAGTATCTCATTAATAAAGAAAAGTTTAATAAAAGTTTGGTAGCAATTGGCTCGGATTCCGAGTCTTATGTTGACGCACCCAACCTGATACGAGAGTGTCGCCAGAGTTTTTTTAGCTCAGGAATGTTACGTCGATGGTGTTGTGGTGCCTCAGTCCTTAATGGACATAGGGCTGAGAAAGTGGCCGCCCGGATTGTGCAGCTGAGCTCGCCGGATTTGGGGTGGGTTCTTTGGACGCCACTATCCTCTCCAAACGTAAGCAGAACAATTATTTACGTACCTGAAAATTATAAGAGATCGTTCGTCAGTCTGTCTTTCTGAACACATCGCCCGCAAGCTCCATGAAAGCTTGATCAGAATTCCGATCGGCTGTGTTTTGGCCGCTTTCCCTCCCCATTCGCAAACTTCGTGCGCCTTTGGATCGTCGCAGGCCATGCAGTACGATCCCCTGTTAATCATGTCGTTCATCAAAAGTTATGTAATTTTCTTGACCCAGTCTGCCCTTCGTACCAATTCCCCCTTTTTAATGGGTTCCTATCAATGCATTTTTGTTGGTTCAAGTTCACATTAAAAGTTTATTAGAAAGGTTGGTCAATTGTGTATTGGACATTAAAAGTGTGTCAAAAGGTGTGTTTGTTATAGCCAGTGTGATTGATTTAAATTGTGTTAGTAATATTTAGGTGTATTTAAGAATATAGTGTATCTTTGGAAGCTAATATTTTTGTTATATGGTATGTAGTGTACTATATATGGGGGCACGATTATATATATATATAAATATTTCTGATAATATTGAGAAAAATGTCCTGTTGACTCACCCTCTGTTATTCCAGTGTTGAGAACTCTGGTTCCGGAGTTGAGGTTTTTTTTGTTGGAAAAGTTAAGTAGAATTAAGCATATATATATATAATATCGTGCTGTGTTTTGGTATTATAAATTCTAGAAATGCACAACATTTTTACTTAATGAGAAAGGAAATTCTTGTGGCGGCTTTGCTTTTATATGTTTGTTGTCGGATTGTTTATGTTATGTCGTTATTGAACCAGGGTCATCTTTGTTGGTGAATCTTTCATGTTGGTCGATGCTCCTTCATTACTTGTACTTGTTCATCATCCTTTAGGTTTTGATGATGCTGTAGATTTGGGCTGTTGTTGAAGGATTTAGGCTACGTCTAGTGTACGGGTAAGTGCCCAGCAAAGTGACCCAGTTTATTGCAAAAAGTGTCATCCATTCCCCTATTTTCGCCTATTGGCTGCAGTTCCATTTGGGTCGTCTTTGTTCTAATGGGTGCTGGGTTGCAGGTGATTGCACTACCCAATTTGGCGAGTTTAGGCAGTGTCATAAGCCAGAGCCAAATTTTTGTGCAATCTTGCCCGTGTTGATTTTCTAGAGCACTAGCGCATTGGCTATTATTGACTTTCTCCCGTGTTAATCAAATGACTTACGTCGGCCCTAACCGGCGTACGTAACAGGATGTTAATAAAAGGTATTTTATGTAATTAACTAGAGGTCACACATTGATGGTTGAAATTGAAGTAGAAAGATAAGAGTATAATTTAAGAGTAAAAGCTTTGTGCTACAAATCATGGAATATTTTAGACTTACAGCGGGATTTTCTCAAAATTGGTACGTGATTTAAGTTTATTTTTGAATTAGCAATCATGTTCCATAAAAATCATTCCTGGAAACTATTTTTATATCCTTGCAGGGTATTATAATTCAGACCATGCCTGTTGATCTGCCCGTTGCGACGCAAACTTGTCTTTTAGTTTTTATTCCATCTGATTGAAACTTTACAGATAGTCCTACTTCTATGGCATACATTCAATACATATGTATGTCGGAAGGGCCGAAATATAAAATATAAATAAATGGGATTAAAAATGAATTTATTTAATTACAGCAAACATTTAAATTTCATCCAAATCGGACAACTATATTTAGCTGCCATAGGAACAATCGTGCCAAATTAGCAGATTTTCGTTGATTTGAAAATAACAAATTAAAATTAAATATGTGATCATTTAATGTTATTTGTATTAATATCTGCCAATCTACCCTAACTTCGGTTGGCCGAAATCGGCTTCCTTTCCTGTTTATAGTCATATCCGCCCGTACCGAGCTATGTATATATTTTATGAAATAGAAGGAAGGACGCATTACATTACGTATATATGTATGTGGTGTATGTTGATGCAGACTTTGAATTTATTAAATATGTTTTCAACATTCAGAAATAATTATTTCACTTCATTGCAAACTTCTGAAGACAGTTGCAGAAGTTCAGGAAAATTATATTAGAAGGAAAAAACAACTCTGTTTCAATTTGTCAACTCGGAACAATTATAAAAATGATTACATCATAACTGCTTATATCCGTGCATAAATTATTATTAATTCTACGCATAGCTATTTGAATGAGAAATTCCCAATCGTCTTATTTTTAAAGTGGTATATCCCTAAGTCGGAACAGGTACCAACAGTAAATGTATGTATTAGAAGAAAGCAGCCCCAAAACGATATATATTCCGATTTCTGTATATGAAGATCAGGTTGACTATGGACCTCGAGATGGCTAAAATTACTAATTATTAATATATAGGTCACGAAAAATCATAAAATCTAATTATTCTGCATAGGTTTAGTACCCATAACGGCCTAAAATTTCACTAAACTTTTAAAAGCTCCTTCCTTTTCATTTTGACAAACTATTCGTTTCTATATTGTTTCTTTATTTTATTAACTGCTACTGCATAATTTCCATATATTTGTGTTTATATATAAAGCAGTTTGTTATACATGCAATATATGTTCTAGGCTCATATGCTTTTATATAAATTAATTCGGGATATCATCAAACTTTCCACGTTCACTGAAAGTTTTTTTTTTCAATATTGGACTGGACTCGAAAATATATACAGCATATGAAAGCACTTTATATATTATTTTGGGATATCAAGTGGCAATAGGCAATAGATCTTATTCCGTGTTTTGGTTGCATTTTATTATGTAATAAAACCACCCGAACTTTGCGTTGCCTACCTTCTCCATCATTATCAGCGTGCTCATTGAGAGGAACTTCACTTTTGTGTTGAGATAAGAAAATGAAGTTGTTATAGTTGTTATATATAGAAAATAATTCAAAAATGCGATCTAGAACCACCAAGATATTAAAAGACTAAGAGCTAAAGAGATTAAATTTGGTAATATTCTTCCAAGTGGTTGACCTCAGATAACGTTTGGTTCAAAATATGCCCACACATATATTAAACAAGAAAGGAATCTAACTTCGGCAAGCCGAAGTTTTTATACCCTTCCAGTCTGCAATTGGATCAATGAAAGTCGGTTCATTTTGGGAAAATTGGAAAATATCGAACTTTGTTCATTTTTATAACATTTATCTACACATTTTACATTTTACATGTAGAAGTTTACATTTTCATAAAAATCGACCAAACGTTTCTATGGAAGCTATATGACATATGATATAGTTGTCCGATCTTAATAATATTTAAAACCGTAATTCTGAAACCGGTAAAAACAGCTATATCTCGAAATTTATGAAAATACCTTGAAAAACTGGGAAGTTATAATTTGTTTTTACAATTAATTTCCCGATCATTCCTATGGCAGCTATAAGATATAGTGGTCCGATTTCAGCCGTTTCGACATTTGTACTAACTGCAACAGGATGAAGGCTATCTGCAAAGTTTTATTCAGATAGCTCAAAAACTGAGAGACTAGCTTGCGTTTCAACGGGCAGCAGACAGACAGACAGATGGACAGACGGACATGGCTAAAACGACTCTGCTGGTGATGCTGATCAAGAAGATTACACTAGTTTACACTCAAAATGCTCCAAGCCTGTTGATGCGAAATTCTGGTAGAGTTGAATCCCCAGATCACGGAAATGGCTTTAATTTTTTTTTTAATGGATACGTTTTTTTTTTAAAGATTTTTTAAAGTTTTACACAAAAAAATCGGCTCAGTTTACGTTTATCATTTCATAGCTCGAGTTGTAGCCAACCAATTTACCCGTCGAATCTTTTATTTTACAGGTAATGAACTAACCTTTCAATTTTAAAACACTATGTATATTGGATAAGTACTTTGTGTGCTATAGCTCGATAAACTTGAAAAAAGTGGAAATTCAATCCGTTAACTCAAATGTTAACATGCTGCTAGCATCCTAAAAACTCGAAAAAAATCCGTTGGAAAATCAAAACATGTTTTTTTTATAAAGTTGATTGCCCAAAGTATCAAACAGGCCTACAACTCCAGAAATCCGTTGAAGAATAGATTTATCGTGGATTTTCAAAGTTAAGAAAAAAGAGAAATTTTTTCAAATTTTTGGTCGGATGCCTACTAGATTAAAGGTACAGTGCTGGACAACGCCTTTATATGGTCTGTTAACTTTGCTAGATGTGATGAACTGTCGGATATAGCTATGAAAAAAAAAGCTACGTTTTGTTAAAAATAAACCAAAATTTACAAAATTAAGTTGAAGTAAGATAAAAATTAAATTATCGCCTTTATATACATACAGCTATATACAGAAAAATGTTTCGAGGGATACCATATACAAAACATAGGACATTCCATGTCAACTAGGCGACTCCTGATTCTTTTCGTTTAACTAAAATATCCTTCGTTTAATATTAATACCTGTATTTTAATAAAAAACCCAGTTTTTAATTTTTATTTTAGTCAAAAATCTGTCAAATTTTCTTTTTTTTTTTGAGAAGAAGGCTTAGATGCATAAGAAAAAAAATATCTTGATGCAACAAAGGTGTTGACAATCGATTTATTTTCTTAGTTAATCTATTTTTTATTTTTGGGAAGGGGTGTATAGGTTTTATTCCAATTGTCTGCACCATTTCAAAGTAATGCATTTTTAAAAGTTTTGTCCAACAGCAATTATCTTGAAAAGTATTGGAAATGAGAAACAATATTTTAGTGTCATTATGTGAGCATGGAATACTTCAAAATGTGGGTAAGCATTTTTTTTCAATCCGAAAGAAAACGATTGGGCGAGTTGAAATGGAATGACCCATATATGTACATACAAGTTTTAAGATATTAAGGGCGTTATGACACTTTTAGAAGTTTCACTTTAACACCCGTGCACGATATGTGTCTTTTTTTGGTGTCATAGCGCCAATGGTCATTATAACACTAGGCGTTATGACATGCCTCTTTTATTAGTCGAATTATATTATCCCCTGGTTGTCACGGAGATTGGTTATTGAGGGCTTAATCATTTACGACGAATATGTTTAGACCTTTAAAGCCGCGACATACCAATATTTTTTTGTCAAATCATAATTTACTTACACTCATTTTCTCAGCTACAGTCGATAATATTCAAATTTTTTTTCTTCAGATTTTAATAATATTGTGCAATTATAATTTGATTGCCTTTGATTTTGGTTGTTTCTTTACGCCGATATACTTATCTAGCACTGATAAGCGTTTCACCAATCGCGTTATTAGTACTAAAGCACGGCAATGTTCTCTTGCTATGAAGACAGGGGATTAATGCAGTTTTTCTTATAGCGCAAATTATATCTATTGGTTTCAGCACCATAATCTCAGAATCAAATAAAATATATAAACAGCACTCGTTGTCGTCGGTGGAACTATTTTCGCTTAAGCAAAAACAACTATTGTAACCAAATTGAAAAGCAAGCATAAATTTTCCTTTTGACTTTTTTCTGTAAAATATTTTTGTTTCCGAGCCTCGGAAATTTATTTTTAGATGGACAATAATGTACACATCTGTTGATATTTGCAAACGAGTACAGTATTTTTATGTCATCTTAATAGGCAATATATACAAAAATAAATATTTTTCGGCTCTAGAAACCAATAAAAACAGAAGGTATTCAAAAAACTTGAAAAATTATTGGTTAATTAGAATTTAAGCACAGTCACAGTAAGGCAAGGATTATTAAGAAATATATTTAGTGTCTTTAGCTGATCATAAACATTCTCTGTTAAAAGAGTGATGAGAATTTGTCTTTGGAAAAACATTTTCCAATTTAATGTTTCCTTTTTAATGTAAGTGTTTTAAGCCTACCTAACACATTCAGCGGGTTCATTTTATGTTAAAAGAGGTATGTATATTATATTTACCCTTGTTAACGGTATTATAATTGTTTGCCCCTTATTTTTGCAACGCACGAGAGTGAAATATAGATAAAAATAGAAAAATAGCCTTTCGGTTTTAAATGATCTTGTGGAAACATTTTCTCATAAGTCACAACATACAGAAGTAGAGAACAGCGTGTGAAAATGCAACCCTACTCCGTACTATTTTCATTTGCTCTTGCTACCGCTCTCACTTCGAACAGAGCAGTAGCAGAGCCATAACGAAACAAGTAGAAAAGCTACAGTAGAGTGTGACCGACTGTAAGATACCCTGTACACAAAGCATTAAAAAACGCACATAGCCACAATTTTTAATGTTTTATTAAATTTTGCAGCGCAGTGTGAAAGTATATGCCACGTAAAGTTTATGATTATTTGATTTAAGTCAATCATACGGGATATAAACATCTGACCAAAGTTATAATACTTTCCTCAGGGTATATTATTTTTACAACGGGCGAACTCACTATGGGATAGCTGCCATAGGAACGATCGGGCCGAATTCGACGATTTTCGATGTTTTTGAAGATATCGGATTTTAACTTTCTAAATGGTCTTTTAATTCAATTAAAGACGCACATTTTAAATTTCATCTGGATCGGACCACTATATCTTATAGCTGCCATAGGAAGGATGGGATAACGAGTATAGCTTAGTAAAAGGAATTTTAATTAATTATAGCCGTACATTTTAAATTTTATCCGAATCGAACTACTATATCTTATAACTCCCATGGGAACAATCTGACCAAATAAGTCGATTTTCATTGTTTTTATAAATTTCGGGACGCAATTATTTATTTTTGGAGTTTGGTCGCAGCAGGTCATAGAGACAAGAGAGACTATGCCTACTTTTAGCTTAAAGCAAGAAATGCTGTTAGGCATTAACCGACACGCTGGCAATGGGTCAGAACCGACAGGGTGGTCCCCACGATATGATCCACTATTTTATTTACACTATTATCTGCAAGGGTATTAAAACTTCGGCTTGCCGAAGTTAGCTTCCTTTCTTGCTGTCATCTTATATATGTATCTTCTTGTGTTATAACTCAAGGACGGACTCATCTAGCTAAATCAAATGTTTAGGCTTTGATCAAACTACTTAGTAGATGGGTTTCGTGAAGTTTGCATAAAATTGGTATAGCGGTTCTTCAGTTATTAAATTTTTTGCAATGTTTACGGGCAGCTGCTTTGATATTATTGTCAGGTGATTTTCGTCAAACATTTCCTGTCGTTCGTAGAAATGGTGAGTCTAGAATTGTTAAAATGTACCATATATGTGCGTGTACTTTTCTCATTTTCCCTTTTTTATATGAAGAAAAATGCAACGACCTAGACGAGCAAATATAGGTAGGCGAACGCGTAGTACAAATGGGGTATTACAAAGACGATCACGGACTGCAGATGAAGGTAATGCACGAAATAGATTGATGGTTCGTCCACAAGAACAAAATTTGTTCTTATGATATCGTTGATATGTATGCCAAAATAGAAACTGAAAGTCTTAATTTTATTCGGTTTAACCAAGCAAAATTAAGATCAGAAGAATATATTCATTTGCAAGATGCGATAGCGAACGATGCTAATATTAATGACATCGGACGTTCAACTATATTGCCTTCATCGTACGAATATGCACAGGACGAAATGTCTTATGTACGAAAATGTGGTCGACCGGATCTGTTTATTACATTTACTTGTAATCCGCAGTGGGATGACATCAAAAACAATTAATTTGAAGGACAGTCGACAACTGATCGTCATAGCATTACAGCACGTATTTTTCGAAAAAAATTGGAAGCACCTATGGATTTAATTGTAATATTATGTGTATTTGGAGAGGTACGTTGCCATATGTACTCCATCGAATGGCAAAAAAGGGGATTGATGCACGCTCATATATTAATTTGACTGGTACATAAAATAACTCTGGATCAAATCGATAACGTTATATCGGCTGAAATTCCTGATCAAACTGTTAAACCTGAGTTATTTCACGTTGTCGCTAAAAACATGATACATGGTCTGTGTGGTGAACTAAATATGAATTCACCATGATTGATGGAAAGTGCTCGAAACGATACCCAAGTCAATTGACTTCAGAAATCATAACGGGCAATGACGGATATCCGTTGTATCGACGTAGATCACCTAATAATAATGGCACAACGGCAACCATTAGAATTCATAGCCAGGACGTTGAAGTTGATAATCGTTGGGTGGTACCATATCGTTCATTATTTTTGAAAATGTTCAATGCCCAAATGTGGAGTACTGCAATTCAGTAAAATCCATTAAATATATTTGCAAGTATGTAATAAAGGAAGCGAGATGGCTATTTTTGGTGTTGCTGGTGATAATAGACAAGATGAAATTTCTCAGTATCAAACGGGGCGCTATATTAGTAGTAATGAAGCAGTCTGCAGGATTATGTCGTTTCCAATACACAAAAGGCATCCTGTGGTTGTTCACTTGGCTGTGCATTTTGAGAATGGCCAAAGTGTTTATTTGAATGAAGCAAATGTATTGGAAAGAGCAACACAACCACCAGCAACTACGTTGACCGCTTTTTTCAACTTATGCGGAACTGATACATTTGCGACAAATGTGTTATATTATGAGGTGCCTTCTTATTACACATGGAATGTGTCTCCGAAAAACTTATAAATACGTAAACAACGCACACCAGTCGATGGGCATCCAGGCATTTTTCGAACAGATGCATTTTGAAGAATATATACTGTACATCCTAACAATGCTGAGTGTTTTTATTTGCGATTGTTTTTAGTTAACGTCACTGGCCCAAAATCATTTCAAGAATTAAGAATAGTCAACGGTAATTTTCGTCAAACATATCTTGAAGAATGTCAACTCCTGTATATTGAAGGATGATGACCATTGGGATTTAGCACTTTATGATGCATATATTTCAACTCATCCACAACAAATACGAATGCTATTGCCATTATAATATCAACATGTATGCCATCAAATTCACTTGAATTATGATAGAAATATAAAGATTATATGGCAGAAGATATTTTAATTCGTATGCGTAATTATGAAAGAGATCCTGATTTGTTGATTACCTTGGAAATGTACAACGAAGCGTTGATAATAATTGAAGATATGTGTCTGATGATTGCAAATAAAGAATTAAAACAAAACAATCCTGAGATGAATTGCAACGTGAGCAGGAGTTTAATTCGAATGACTTGCGTTTATTTGTACAATCGAATATAACCAAAATGAATATTCAGCAAAAACATGTATACGAGAATGACACAGTCATACAAGCCGTTTCCAATAGTGCAGGTGGATTATATTTCTTGGATGCACCTGGTGGTACAGGCAAAACGTTCGTTATATCATTGATTTTAGCGACTATCCGATCGGAACAGAAAATATCATTGGCACTTGCATTTTCGGGAATTGCTGCGACATTATTAGATGGTGGTCGGACTGCACACTCGGCATTAAAATTGCCATTGCAAAACTTCGAGAAACTCCGCTATGGCCAAAGTTTGCGATTAACGTTAATTATTTTATGGGATGAGGGTTCAATGGCGAATAAAAAATTACTAGAAGCATTTAATAGAACAATGCTTTTCGGTGGTATTTTGATATTACTGTTAGGGGATTTTTGTCAAACATTGCCGGTCATTCCTAGATCAACTATTGGTGATGAAATAAATGCCTGTTTGAAGTCACCAGTTCTTTAGAGATATTTAAAAAAATTGGCACTGAACATTAATACACGTATGTGTATTCACCTACAAAATGATACAGCTGCCTATGAGTTCTCAAAACAATTGTTAGACATTGGTGATAGCAAAATACAAATCGCTGTAGCAAACAATTTCTGTACAATTACACAATCAATAGATGATTTGATTGAATATGTTTTTCTCAATATTCTTCAAATTGACAGAAATCATGATTGGTTGAGAGAACGCGCCATTTTAGCACCAAAGAATATTCATATCAATGCCATTAATATTCAAATTCAAGCGAAACTGCTAGGTGTAGTCACGACATATAAATCAATTGACAGTGTTATGAATCAAGATGGTGCAACAAATTTTCCAGTTGAATTTTTAAATTCATTGGAACCGGGTGGTATGCCACCGCATTGCTTAAATCTGAAAGTTGGTTCTTTGATTATATTAATGCGAAATATTAATCCACCAAACTGTGTAATGGCACCAGATTGGCAGTGAAAAAGTTCTGGCCAAATTTGATTGAAGCCACTATCTTATCAGATAAATCAAAAGGTGAAGTTTGTTTCATACCACGTAACCCTATTAATTATTTAATTTATTTAATTATTTATTTCAATAGCAAATATCTGCTAGTATCACAATACCTACGCCCAATTTGGAGTAATTTTTATAGATATGCTCCGACTCACATCAAGTGGGCGGAGGCAAGGATAAATGGGTAATAATATTATTTACATTAAACTCAAGGGACATTTCAACATATAACAAAAAGTACAGATCATTGTACGACGAACATAAAACGCGAAAAGGATCATGAAACTCAAAGTTCGATTTACAAAATTTCAAAGCAATAGGCCGAAAATTTCGAGACGGCCTTATAGGTATGGCGAATCGAATTTGGCCAAGAAGGTGAGACGAGTTGATGTGCCCAGTGATCAACTTGTGCAGGAACATCCCTCCATGGCAGGTCCGGCGA
>VNJZ01000794.1:0-10073 GCA_008042795.1 Drosophila asahinai | reverse complement strand
TTTTTTTAATTGTTCAGTTTTAGTTAAATTTTTTTAATTTTAACAAATTAATGTGACATTTAATCGGAATCTGAATAATCATTATTTCTTGTCTCAAAAAACTTTAAAAAACTTTATAATGGGAAGCCTTCCAGTTCTCAGAAAGCATGCTTACAAAATTAGCCAATTTTTTTTTCTCTTTAATGTCGTTTTCTGACAAGTTTCTGTTCTTCAGAATTGTGCCAAACACAAATTCATTCAGCACTAAAAATTTTTTTGATCGACATTTTCGTCAAGCCACATGGAAAAAAGTATACGCTTAAAAATGCAACAGACTTAGGAGTTGGAGGTAGTTGGTTATCATTTTAGACATTTTCACACCACAAGTACTCAAACTTTGCATAAATACTAAACTTAGCTTGAATACGATTGAATAAAGTTAGTTACAGTCCAATAACGACAGTAAACTCCTTAAAAGCAAGTCTTGCAAAAGCAACTTACAAAAAGCACAATTTTTAGCTACACATGTAAAAACACGTCACGAACATACAATTTATATTTAGTACATACCTTACCACAACGGAAACAAAAGTTTTTTTAAATAAACTAAAATATGTTGCTTTTTTTGATACTTAAAGCCAGATCCCAAACAGCCTGAAATCCCTGCGTCAACACGTGCTAAAAATAGGTTCAGTTTCAAAGCCCGCAACCGCTCAGGATTGCATTTAAAAGCTCATTTAAAACATTTTTTGAGTTTTAGAAAGTGTTAAAAATTAAATAAAAACAAAACTTAACGTATTTTCAAAAGTTAAAAAGCAACTTGTATTCCGCTAGATGTTTCTTTGGATCCACTGTGCGACGGCGGCAGCAGCTTTTAATTTTATAATTAAACCAAAACCATGTAAGTGGAGTGTTCATTGATATTCCCTCGACTATTTTTGAATTGAAATATATCTCGAAATATTAAAAAGAGTCTCAGAAAAAAACAAGGCGCAAGTTCGAAATAATTTTTCAAGAAACAAATAAAATACAAAGGGAACAAATTCTTTGTTCTTTGTGTTGAAAACATATGAGTGTTAGTGATTTAGAAGAATTATTAAACAAATTCCAAGAGCTTCACACAACGGAAAACTTACAAGAAAACGAAAATAATTCAGACATGGCATTGACCAGTGAACAATTAAAATCCATTATAGAAGGCGCAGTTGCGAGGTCACTCGCCGCCCAAAAAAAAAATGTTGGAAAGCTAACTTTGGTAAGCCAAAGTTTGTATAACCTTGCAGTCTCCAAATTGAATCATTGAAAATCAAAGCATTTTGGTAAAAAAATATCGAAGTTTGTAAATTTGTATAACATTTACTTACAAATATTAAACTTTATATGTATAACTTCACATTTTCATATAAATCAACCGATCGTAATGGAATTAAGACCGTAATTACAAAACAGTAAAAAACAGCTACTTACAAATTTCACATTTTACATGTAAAGTTTAACCTTTTCATATAAATCAACCGATCGTTTCTATGGCAGCTAAATTATGTAGTTGTCCGACCTTAATGAAATTAAAACAATAATTCTAAAACCGTAAAAAACAGCTATGTATATCTCCAAATTTATAAAAATACGTTGAAAAACAGGAAAGTTATAATTTTTTCCATTCATTTTCCGATCTTTCTTATGCCAGCTATAAGATATAGTGGGTCCGATTCCAGCCGTTCCGACAATATAGTAACTGTAATAAAGAAAAGAAAAGCTGCAAAGTTTAATTCAAATAGCTGAGACTAGTTTGCGTAGCAACGGACAGACAGACGGACAGAATATATATACTTTATGGGGTTGGAGATGCTTCCCTTCTGCGTTGCTAACTTCTGGACTAAATTATAATACCCTGCTAGGGTATAACAATGTAAAATTTTGACCGCCACAATTTTATATATATTTGAAAAGGAAAAATATTATTTCATTTCCCAACAGTAATGAATTCATTTCGATTACAAAAATGAAGTGTTATTTAGTTGAACTTCTCTAAGTAAATGAAAGTGAATCCAAAGTAAATACTGAATCGAAGCGTTATACGTTTCCGCAAATTATCCGTTCCACTGAAGTGCTTTGTGGTAAACCACATTTTTTGTTTTTTGGTCTGACGTTAACACAAACAATGCGGATGGTTCCCCAACTTGTGAACACGCAACGTATAACTGTCCATGTGAGAAACAATTATTTTCTAAATTTATCCCGAAAACACTAAGCGATTTGCCTTGCAACTTTTTAATTGTCATTGCGAACGCAAGGCGAACTGAATATTGCAATCGTTTGAAGTCAAACGGAAGATCAGTCGAAATTATTGGTATTCGAGGAATACATACATTTTCACCTGCGTACTTTCCGTTAATGGAATCAAATTCAAATCAAATTCGGCATGTCTTTTTACCGAAAGTCAATACCGTTGCAAAGTCGCAGTGGATTCAAATTACGCAATATCGTAATAACTGTACCAACTTTGAGTTCAAGTTATGTGGTGGAAATCCTGGTAACTCCAGAGAGTTCAAAAACTCCGTTGGATAATTTACTACATCATCATGATTTGTTATGGAATCAACGGATTTGTATGCGACCAAATCGCTAGCAATTTTTGATTGAATGGTAATCATTATTCTTTGCGGTAAGAATTGCTCGTTGACTAAACCAAGCTTAATTCTGATAATTCTCACGAATGTTTGGAAAAACATTTTCAATAAGAGCTAGTTAAGTGTCTACAAATCGGCAAAAATCGTTGGTAAGAGTAATAAATCCAGATGTCGCATCAACTGGGACTTTTCCATTTCCAACAGCTAACAATTCTTTGGAAAATTGTGCAGCACTTTGATTACTTTAAAGTTGAACTCTCATATTAGTGGTTAGCGATAATGTTTTTATGCCTTCTTGCTTGCCTTCAGGCAAGCATTCAATTCATCTGCAGGCGTTCCACGGGGAATTACTGGCAACGTCTGCCTAAAATCACCTGCCAATAATATGGTCAAGTCAGCAATTTTCCCATTGCACTGGATCGGGATCTATAGCATGTTGGAGAATCAATTGTGTTTAAATTGAGTGGCAACTTAAGCGCAGAATCTGCAGTACGACCGCCATCTAGAAGAGTCGCCGCAATTCCAGATGATGCTAACGCCAAAACTATGTCATATCTTGATCGAATAGTGGCCAAAATCAATGAAATGACAAATGTTTTCCCTGTTCCTCCAGGTGCGTCCAGGAATAATAGACCACCAGTATTATTGTCCATCGCTTGCATTAATGTTTCAAATACTTGCTTTTGCTGTTCATTCAGCAACGGCACATTATTTCGAACGAATTCCTGCTATGTATCAATATTGTATTGCAGCTCTCGATTTAATTATTGGTTGATGCATCGTGCATCGATCGGTTTTGCGCAATGAATCCTACTTCAATCAGTAGCTTGTTTGCAATAGTCAAGCATTGATCCTCAATTAGAATCAATCCTTCATTGTAGATTTCATCGGTTATTTGGATGTCAGAATTATTCGTTTGAATGCGCAAGCAATGCAAGATTTCTTCACATAAGTCGTCTTTGTATTTGTTCCATAACTGAATTGTTTGTGAAGGAAAACATGTGGTGATGATGATTGCGAACAGCGGTTGTATTTGTTACGCATTTGATGAAACAACTGAATCCGCAAGTGTTAAATCCCAATGAGAATCGTTTTCCAGCAAACCCAATAGCTTGACATGTTTGGCATTGGTGGGCATTCATCAGCAGTCGCAAATAAAAAAATTCGTCATTTCTAGGATGAACGGTATACATGCAACCTAGTGTATCAGTGGAAAACACCTGTGGCCAATCTGGAACTGGGGTTCCTTGTTTGCGACGTTGGAATTTCTTTGTTGATTGATTCCAAGTGTAATACTTGGTGGTGGTGGTCTCTCAGCTCATTGTGCCGCATTAGCCTCAGTGAAGTAAACTCATTGGCCATTTTCCAAATGCACTGCTAAATGTACAACTGTGGGATATCTTTCATGAATTTGAAATGACAATAATCGCCACAGTGCTTCATTAGTACTGACGTATCTGCCCATTTGGAAGTTGTTGATTTCGTCATTCGCATTTTCCGACTCAATACCAAACATAGCCATGTCGCTGCCCTTTCGCTTCCCGAACGGTCGCCTTTTTTTTTTTATAGCTTCGGGTGCGTGCAAACGTCGCTTCTCCTAGAACGCAAAAATTAGCGTTCTATCCAAAACCAGCATTTATTGTTGTTTTTTATTCTCCGTTTCTTTCATATAAGTGCAAACGTCGCTTCTATTAGACCGCATAAATATGCCTTATTTTGGAAACCAACATATGTTGTTTTGTTTTCTCTTCATATAAGTGCAATCGTCGCTTCTCTTAGAACGCATAAATATGTATTCTATCGGAAACCAACGTTTTTTGTTGTTTTCTGTTCTATTTTTCTTTCATATCACTGCGATCGTCGCTTCTCTTAGAAGGTAAAAAGATGCTTCTTTCGGAAACCAGCATTTGAAATGAAAATAAGAGAATAAGAACGGAATGAAACGCACAAACAAATAAGAAGAAAAGAGAATGAAAAAACACGCGCTTGGGTTATTCGTTTTCTTTGTTACTTGCTTCAGTTGTATTAAGAAACTGGCTTGAGGCAGTTGTGAAATTCATTTTAATAAGTATACATGGTAAGAAAAACATATCTATTATTACATAGTAAATTCATTTCAGTTTCAGATATATTAACAAAATAAGGTAAGCAATGGCCCTAATAAAATATATATTTCTTATATTTCAGGACTGGTATGTATACTTAAATATATAAAATATAATATTAATCATTTCAGATTTCATTTATTTATAGGTCATAATATTATAACATTTTTATTTCAGATAATATTTTTGTTTTTACGAGATAAGTAAGCAGACTACCGATTTTTGATCATACGTTGCTGTTTCTTGTACATCTTTTCATCAGCTGTAAGACTTTATAAAAATTCACACTTAGGACTGCCATTTGTTTGTTTGGACATTTGATTCACAGAATGAGCTGCTTTTTCATGTTCTTTTATCTGAAAATCGGAGTTCTGTTCCTTTTTTAACCTTTCTGTGTTGGTCTTCTTAAGAACGATTTTTGGAATATTAGAGCCGATGGTACCATTAATCTTTGAAAAAGCCTTAGTTCCGTTTGGGTGAATCTTTTGCATTAGCGCTTTATAGGGTAAGCGGTTTATTTTGTGAGACATCAGATATATCACTTTGAACTCCACTTGCAGAGCTGCCACTAGAACTGCTACAACTTCCTGTAGGAGACGGCGTATTACGATCCTGTGTATATAATCCATTGCTTTCGCATCCCAATTGGCTTATGGTATTGTGATTTAAATAGCTAACTAGGTCGTCAACATTTTCAGTTTCATCGACACATGACATGGGATTGGATTTTCGTTGACTTCGTTTAAAATATGGAAGTTCAGACAACGGTGATATTGAGTCCCCACAATAATTGAAGTCATTTATATGATTTGAATGATACAGTTCCGAAAAGACATGGTCATTTTGAACATCATGTAATAATTCATTTAAGTCTAGTGATGTATCGATATGATTCAGATTTCATTTATTTATAGGTCATAATATTATAACATTTTTATTTCAGATAATATTTTCGTTTTACGGTGAGTGTTTATAATATTACTTTCCCATTTATTATTTTTACAAGGTGAGTTCCAAAGTAAACAGGACTTTTTTAATCTAGCGCCCTCTAGTGGCGCCATCTATATGTCAACTGGTGCGTTAGAATCTGCTATCGTTTATCGACTTCCAGTAAAAATTTCATGACATTTCATCTATTGGAAATGAGGTTATTGCGTTTTAAGTGTCAGTATGTTTTTGTCATCGGTGCGAAAATAAGCATCGAACAAAGATCCAATATTAATTTTTTTTTTTAAATTGGTAAAACTTTTACTGAATCGTTTCAATTGATGAAACAAGTTTATGGGGCTGATTGCCCAAAAAATTTTACCGTACAATTAAATTAACCTTCATATATTATATGTACATTTCAAAATTAATAAAATACATTTTTTTAAATATATTTTTATTGTTGTTTTAATGGTTATTAATGCATTCTCACCGAACGGTTCTTTATGTATGCTACAGATGTGTTCTTAATTGCATCCTTCATAACAGTTCTATAACTGTTATCAATGGGTTATTTTGAAGCGATATTTTGCATGAAAGATACTTTGCTACAGATTCGTTATTGATGTATGCTGCAGATGGGTTATATAACGCTTCTTTTAGAAACTAAAGTTGGAAGCGAAACCCGAAGATTGCCGAAGTGTAATATACGTTATTTAAATGTTGCGAAAAAGCTGTTGCAGCATACAAAAAAAAAAAAACAGTTGTTTCCGTCTATCACCTCATATTAGTCTGAAAGCAAGACCGCACATATAGAGAATGCATTCTTTACTCGCAGAAAACGCATAGAACTGTGCGACTGGGGTGTTGCAATTCATTGTGTTGGTGTGAGGGATTGGTTATGTGTGTTGTATCTTTTACCTTGCAAGTCGGCACGAAGCCGCTTCTCAAATGATATTATTCTCTGATGATTCTCTGTTGAAATTTAACGCAACCAATATCTAAATTTTCATCATCACTGAAGTTCGCAGTGCGATCATATTGGAATGCCAAGCGATTGTCTGATGCCCATTATCTTCGTGTCCTTCTTCTTCGTCTTTCTTCGCTTAAGTTTTGTGAATACACTTGTTGCTGGCTTGCATGGCTTGTGAAGCGGCCGATGTTGGCACGTCGTCCTCTAGGCATTTTGGACTATGGACAGAGTGGTGAATTTAACCTCAAATGTACGATCCACATAATTTACACAGTTCAACTTACCACCTTAAATAGAAATGCTTGCTGTTGAAATTGAATAAAAATTTGCACAATACACGTGATTGATTTGATGGTCTCCAATTGAAATGTTAGCTTATTTTTAATTTTTTTTACAATTTCACAGTTAACATAATACCGGTTTGTCACATGAAATTAACTGAGCAGAGAACAATGAGTAGCTGTCAAACACTGTATCACGCATGCTGTGTATCAGAGATGGCGCTGTATGTAAAAAAGGTTTTCCCGATTTCTGCTAAATTTTTTTCCGAATTTTCTTTGTTATAAACCTTACGGAGCCCGAGGCCTTTCCAACGAATGCAAAACAGTGGAAATCGGTAGAATAAAAAAGATTTTGTCAATGTTTAAATTTTTGATCCCGGTGGACTTTCCGTGGGAAATTCCTATATGAGAGTCATTTTATTATTTTTCTAGAAGTATCTAATTTAGTCAAATAAAATTATGCCCGGTGCCTTTGGACCCTACTGACTAAAATCCTTGTCTCTAATTGCAAGGTAATTCCTTAAATTCTAGAAGTCGAATCATAAGTCTTGTACTCTCACTAAGAAGTCCAGAATGATTTTTGCGGTCATCTGTTAGAAACTTTTAATCTATACCAGACTGACCCAAAACTAACGTAACTTTAATGATTAATTTTATTTGTTAAATCATAAGTCCATATATGTATATTTACTTAAATTTAATTAATACTTACTCCTTTTAGAACATAATTTTCTTGTTCAAGTTTGTTTATTCTGTTCTCCAATGACACCACATATTCCTTTCTTTTTTTACGAGATAAGTAAGCAGACTCCCGATTTTTGATCATACGTTGCTGTTTCTTGTACATCTTTTCATCAGCTGTAAGACTTTTTAGAAATTCAAACTTAGGACTGCCATTTGTTTGTTTGGACATTTGATTCACAGAATGAGCTGCTTTTTCATGTTCTTTTATCTGAAAATCGGAGTTCTGTTCCTTTTTTAACCTTTCTGTGTTGGTCTTCTTAAGAACGATTTTTGGAATATTAGAGCCGATGGTACCATTAATCTTTGAAAAAGCCTTAGTTCCGTTTGGGTGAATCTTTTGCATTAGCGCTTTATAGTCGCGTGAGGACAAAACTATTGTCTTTGGTTTTAGTGGTGCATCAATAGTTTTACTTGAAGTAGGCAACAAGTTTGGTATTTGAGGATTATGGAAAGCTTTTTTAATTACCGGCTTAAAGCTGAAAACACTAGGACGATTCTGCGAAATTTTAGATGTAAAATAATTAAGTTCCGTCGATGTATGCGGTTTTAAATGATCTATTTTAGATATATTAGTCAAATTATTGCAGAAATTTGTATTAAATTGTTCATTGTCCCCTGATTTAATACATAGTCCAACTTTAGCTGACTCAACAACGGCTTGGGTAAGCGGTTTATTTTGTGAGACATCAGATATATCACTCTGAACTCCACTTGTAGAGCTGCCACTAGAACTGCTACAACTTCCTGTAGGAGACGGCGTATTACGATCCTGTGTATATAATCCATTGCTTTCGCATCCCAATTGGCTTATGGTATTGTGATTTAAATAGCTAACTAGGTCGTCAACATTTTCAGTTTCATCGACACATGACGTGGGATTGGATTTTCGTTGACTTCGTTTAAAATATGGAAGTTCAGATAACTGTGATATTGAGTCCCCACAATAATTGAAGTCATTTATATGATTTGAATGATACAGTTCCGAAAAGACATGGTCATTTTGAACATCATGTAATAATTCATTTAAGTCTAGTGATGTATCGATATGTGTTTCAGACGAATTCATAATATCGCGTAACATATTATTATCATATTCATTCTGTGCGATTGTTTCTAACAACGACATATCGTCTGAAAAATACAAGTTTCGACATTTTAATTATTATGGTACCTGTTTAATTAATAATTATACATAAATTAATTAACAATTTATTCATAAAAAAGGTTATTTTTCATTTTTATAAAAAAAAACAAGAAAGAAAGCTAACTTCGGTAAACTGAAGTTTGTATACCCCATTGCAGTCTGCAATTGGATCATTGAAAATCGATCCATTTGATCCATTTAGTGTTGAAAAAATATCGAAATACATGTAAAATTTTACATTTTCATATAAATCGCTTTTATGGCAGCTACATAATAGAGTTGTCCGATTTATTATATTTTTTTTTATAAATATACGTTAAAAAATAGAAGTTAAATTTTTTTACATTAATTTCGCCATCATTCCTATGGCAGCTATACGATATAGTGGTCCGATTTCAGCCGTTCCGGCATATATACTGCGTGCTAAAGAAATAAGATTATGCTGAAAATATATGTCGATAGCTCAAAAACTGAGAGACTAGTTCACGTGTCCCTTATTCAACTCCGGCCGAAATTGCTGATGCAGCATTTGGGCCGGATGCTCGTGCACAGTCGGCAGACACTGCATATTTGCGTGGCCGCTGTGAGTCTTTTGTTAGCTTTAAGTTTTATTCTGAGTTCAGTTCATTTTTGACTTTGCAATAAAGAAGGAGCAATCGCTCTTATAAATTGAATTCCGGCTCCGCCGTCAAATATCTTTTATTATTGGTTGTTGTGCCTTAAGGCAGTCCTTCGCCGTCAGGCCCGAATTTCAAGCCTATTTTCAAAAATTCATTGTTAAAGAACTACTCAAGATAATTTCATGAAGTTTTTTTTATTGGATTCGTACATTTTACGACTTTAAAACCATATAAGCAATTATTATGTCGGGTTGTTGCGGCGTCCTTGAGATGACCTTGAAAGTGACCTTGAAAATTTTAATAGCTGACTTTGTGGCACGATTTTAGCGATGTCAATGTTTGAAACCGAAAAATTGAAATTGATTATTAATTAGTGTTACGATGGCTATGTTTGGTATTGGGCGATTTTTTATTTTTCAAAAATTGCTAAAAATACACAACTTTTAACAAAAAAGTGAATTTTTGACCATGTTTTTTGGTCTTTTGGAGGCTGTAAAATTTCGAAAAATCAAAAATTTAAAAATCTGGTAATACCAAACATAGCGACATGTTTTCTGAACAATTTAAAACAAGAATTAGTCGAATCGGATTAAAATTGCTAGTAGAAGTCTTACCAAAAAGTTTAAAAAAGTCAACTTTTGGGGAAACGCGTTTGAAGATACGCCGAGCG
>VNJZ01000787.1:0-18872 GCA_008042795.1 Drosophila asahinai | reverse complement strand
TCTCCCAGACATCACATCGCTTCCACGAGAGAATTTCGAGATGGCTAAATCAAACAAGTTCTTCACTGCATTGGGCAATGCATTAGAAATGCGAGGACTGCCGCCGTTCACACCCTCAGAAACCAATTTTATTGAACGATTCAGATGCGGAGATATCCCACACAAAGTTAAAATTGATTTTGGTGAAATACTTATTCTTGGCATTTATTACGTCCAGAGGCAAGTAAATAAATATTCCAGAAAATTCACAAATAGAGCAATTAGAAAAATAGAGCATAGGAGAGTAAATTTAATATGACAGTTAATATAAAACACTTTGAAAATAGGAGGTAAAACATTAATAGTTTATAATTAATGCCTTAAAATTAGATTTTACTTTAAACATACAGATATAAAAATATTGTGAAATGAATACATTCGAAATTCTTCAATAATTGATGGCGGTTCAAGCAAATCCTCTTTATTAACGATTATGCCATATCTCCCGTGTGTGGGTTAAAGCCCATCGATTAATCGAAATGAAACCAATTGAAATGCAGGCCAATAAATGAAATCCCTTTTATGAACCCGACCACTCCATATGAATAAGCCACATAAAAGCCGGCTGACCAAGCAACGTCGGGGCAATAAGAGCAAAAAGGTTGTGAGGGAGACTGTGGACGGCACTCCACGTAGTGACGATGAGCACCGAGACTGTTCTGCTCAAGGAGACTACTATGTACGAGTATATAGAGCCGTAGAATTGAAAATATGCTACGATAGTCCGATCAGAACCATTTATTTCTTGATTTTAAACCTCTTTGAAACTGCTTTTTAAGATTTTTCAAAAAACAGATTAGTCCAGGGGAAATGGAAAAGAAAGTGCGAAATGGAACATTTTTTAAATTTGAGCTGTTGGGGCCGGGGGAGCAAAAATCCCAAAATGTTTAATGTTTTTGTGATGTTTTGTGATCTTCAACTACGCGTCGAATGACACCTCAATCATCCCGATCCGATATTCCGTTCAAAAGATATTCAAAAAACAAGATTTTAACGGCCCTCCGAAATGAAAACGTTTGTCTGTCGATTTTTTTGTTTTAGAGTCCTGGAACCACTTTTATATTATTTATCGGCTCGAGCTATTTTGGCGGGAAAACAACTAAAAAAAGCTTGATTTCCCGCGCCCATAACTTCTAATCGACTAAAGCTACAGAAACGTGCTATTTGTCGTAAGAAAGGTATTTTGAAATGATAATAGATTTGCCTAGACTAAGTTTATCTTAATATATTTAAGAATTTATAATTAAACATTATTTTTATTAAGTTATTTAAACAAGTTTTTTACGTTTTTGAAATTAGCGGTATACATGACAGAATTTGGGCCACGGCGTCGGTGGTCATTGTGCGCAGATGAGCTATTCCAAAACGCTATTCCTTTCTCATATTACTCTCCGCCCTCAGTTTCCAGCTGCAGGTGGACCTCTTCCTCACCCAAATTGTATTCGCCGCCGTCGTCTTTGGGTGCAGTTTTCAAGAACTCCATAAAGCCGGCGTATGCGATGGGATGCTGCTTTTCACTGGCTCCTTGAACACTGTATTTGGCAATATACGGGATGATGGAGATCGTTACTGCTCTCCTCGCAGGATTCATCCACCGGAGTGGCCGTGGCGCTCGTGGCCAGCTCCTCCTTGTCCAACAACCCTGCTTGCAGCAGCATCGTCACCTTGGAGTCATGATACGGTATGACATCTATGTATTCCTTCGTTTGCGCCGTTCTGGCCGCACCAAGCAACCCAGAACAAGCAGCGATTTGTTGATGTTCTTGGCCTCCTTAAGACACTGGCCTGCGATGCCAGTGTTGTATCCCGAGCTCGGAGCCCGCCAAATTGAAGAACTCGTGGTCGCCCTCGGTGGTAATGCCCGAGCGATGGACATGATCATCTCCACGGGGATTCACCGAGGTCGAGGATGGATGTGAAGCCAAAGTGATCCTCATCCTCCGAGATCATATACGCCTTTGAGGAGTCATTCACGGTCTCCACACTCCTACTCTCACCGTGCTCGCGACGGAGGACGCGCCATTGGAAACACTCGGCGGGCACTCCGATTCCGTCTCCGAACACTCGGAAAACCGGCGGTCGACGGAGGATTCGCGGGCCACCAGCAAGTAGCGCATCCCCCGCTTGGACATCTCAGATTTCATTTGGGATTCCATGCTGCGCCGTACTCTGGTAATAAAGGATTTAAGTTATTTACGCCTTACGAGGGCTGGCAACTCTTCAGAAATTAAAATGAGAGCTAAGACCAGGGCTGCCGTGCTTTCGATATGTTTAATCGAAAGGCAGAGTCCTATCGGTTAAAGTAATCTAAATCGCCGATTTGCTTTGGAAAACTAGGAACGAACCGAGGAATACGCGAGGAAGGACAAGATTCTTACCTTACCATTTGCTAATTCACTCTGATCAACGGGCATTACCACCGAGAGCGACGACGAGTTCTTCGATTTGGCCGGCACCGAGCTCGGGAAACAACACTGGCCAAGCAGGCCAGTGTCTCAAGGAGGCCAAGAACATCAACAAATCGGTACTTGTTCTAGGTGGCTTGGTGCGGCCAGAACGGCACAAACGAAGGAATACATCGATGTCATACCGTATCAAGACTCATGGCTGACGATGCTGCTGCAGGCAGCGCTGATGGACAAGAAGAAGCTGGCCACGAGCGCCACGGCCACTCCGGTGGATGAATCCTGCGAGGAGAGCAGTAACGATCTCCATCATCCCGTCTATTGCCAAATACAGTGTTCAAGGAGCCAGTGATAAAGCAGCATCCCATCGCATGCGCCGTCCCTACGGAGTTCTTGAAAATTGCACCCAAAGACGAGGGCGGCGTATACAATTTGGGTGAGGAAAAAGGTCCACCTGCAGCTGGGAACTGAGAGTAATTTTTTCTCAAATTACAGAAATACTTTTTTTTTGTCTTTTTTTTTTTCACTCACAATTTTTTTCTATGCTTCGAAAGGTGTGTTCTGATGAATTTCTGTGTTACGACTGAAGTCAGGGCCCTATTCCATAGGCAGGTCTCAGTGACAGCTTTTTCAGAAGCGGACTTTTTTGTTCAAGGCATACTAGATCTGACAAATATGGTAGTATTCGGTGTTGTTGATATTTTTACGTGGTAGTCCCCTGGTGCGGCATCACAATTATTGGGTGACCCCGCATGTTGGAAAAAATCTGGTCGGAAGCTCGGATATGGATGCTATTTGCAGAAGTATAGCTGCCCATCTCTGGCCCAGAGACCAACAATGTGTTGATCCAATTTTTGCGTTTTCCGCTACTTTAGCGGGAAAAATTTAATTATTGGTAATTAATTTCTATTAACGTTACTATTAAGCGTCACAAAATTTGATATCAGAAGCTTTTAAAGTTGAAGGTGCCATCGTCACTTTTATCTCACCTCGTTAAGAGTTGTTTTTGTTTGATAAAAAGTGAAACAAAAACAAAACACGAGCGAGGAATGTGAAGTTGAGTGCTCCAACTATGAGATACCTGAGATGGATCAGTTTACTTTAAAATTAACAAGAGCTAGCGTTCCTTAAAATGTTCTTGTGCATCGACTTCACCCAAAAGGACTTTCTCAGTTATAAATAATGGAAATAATAAGCTGACTTAAGCAGTGATAATTCCCGAAATCAATTCAGGGAAATATCTATTAGTGTTCTGAGTACCTACATACTGTGCACGAACACAATATGTAATAATGAAAAGGCATAAGGAGGAAGACCACGACCATATCCACTCAGCCTTCCATGCACGCACGACTGGGCACACGGGACTACCCTGGAGCTGGAGGGGCAACTCTGGCAGAAACTTTGATTTCTGCTGCGTGAGTTCTCCTCCGCAGCTGCTCCCACTTTCCCCGACAATTTTCCAATTTTGTTTGGCGGCGAAAGTGACTTTTCCACCACCGAAAATGCGAAAGCGGCAAAGGGACACGTTCTCAGTGAGTCTAACTTTATGGGACGAGTTCCCAACTTGGCGGATGGATACAAGCCAACATCCAAACTGCATTGGCAGTAGTTTCGGCAGAGCTCATCTGCATTATATAAGCTAAGAGTGCCAAATTTAAATGAATAAAACTCTAGCTAGACTTAAGAATATGAAAATCGATTGTTTATCTTAATTGCCGT
Source organism: Drosophila asahinai (assembly GCA_008042795.1). Taxonomy (NCBI): domain Eukaryota; kingdom Metazoa; phylum Arthropoda; class Insecta; order Diptera; family Drosophilidae; genus Drosophila; species Drosophila asahinai. Next base: position 14,706 of record VNJZ01000787.1, on the reverse strand, counting down.
CGAGCACACTCGACTTGTAGCGTTCTTACGATTTTATATTATTACAGTTGTAATTTCATCTTGATTTAAGTCTATTACAAAAGAACCTATTTATTTACATCCCTGAATCCCCCTTAACCATTTTCCCAACGCATTTATCCGGCGAGAGCTGGACATAACTTTCAAGAGGCCTTTTAATCAAAACCATCAAGTTGATCCCTATTTGCTGCCACTTCTATGGTTTCATGACGCGAGGTTCATGTCCCTATGAAAGCAGTGAAAATGCGAACTGGGGCTCGCTTGGGGACTTCAAGGACTCTTTATCATAACAATTAGGCAAAGTGCTTGCAACTTTGTGCACTTTTGTAGGCGCAATCGACCATGGTGGATAAGGGGCATATGGCTGCCCTTATGAATGGAGCCCACTCGACCGACCAGCCAGCATTTTTCCATGTATGAGTGGACTTTTAGTTGCGTTTCACCAATTAGGAAATTACTTGTGTAAAAGGCTTGCCACAACAAACACTAACAAATGCACATTCAACCTAGAACTTTGGCCTCTTCCCCGGGTAACTGCCACAAAGCATTGGAAAAGTCAAGGTCCCCTCGCTTGAAGTTCAGCGAACGTTCATTAAGAAGTCCCCCAAAAAGACCCTGGTAAAAATCATTAAGCTTTAAAGTTCTTAGGTGTTGAACAAAATCTATAGTTATATTTATATACCTATATAAATGCCTTGATGGTAGTGTCCTCGATTTGTATGACATCTTCCACAAATTCACATTACTACACATTTTTTGATATCTTATGGGAACTCTTTCTTTCTGTTACTTTGTGCCGCTTCGAATTTATTTTCCATTGATGTGTGACTCCTTGCTACATACTTCCTCTTCGTTGCCGGAGACTTAATTAATTATTAATAATTAATTTACCACAGATGTTGCCTGTTTATGGACGGGTTCAGCGTGGCTTCTAATTTTATGCCAATGCTGTGCCTGTTTTTGTTGGCCCTGTTATTGTTTAATGTTGTTTTTCTGCCAGAGGTTGCTGCTGCTTCCGTTGGCTTCTGCTTGGCTGGCTTTTATGATTTGCACTCGGGTAATAAAACGCAATTAGATTGAACGTTGAACGTACATAAAAGCCACATGAGCGGCAACCAAAGAAAACGAGAGATCTTTCTTGCCTCTAAACGAAATGAAACAAATAAGCACGAACATTTCACAATGGCATTCCGTGGATTTATAATCTCAGTTGTAGGCAGCTGCATCATTCCAAGTGCTAACTGACTGACGATTGAACGAGTGCCTAAACGCATTGTGTAGGGATTCGTACAAAAAGAGGTCATAATTTACGCAAAAAAAAAATAAGAAGCATATTTGCAAATTGATAAAAATAAGAAATTTCTTACCATTAAGTAAAATGGTGATAAATGTCTGCATTTGGAATAAATTACTTAACCTTTAACATATTTTTTAAGCCCAATTTATGCAAGCACTTCGAAGTTTCCTCCGCCAATTCCTTGGAAAGTCTGTGGTCTCCCTTATTGCAAAGTGTTTCAGGCCTCAAGTGTTGGTCTTCCACAATAGAATAGACACTTTTCACTCTGGAAACTAACAAATTCAATTTCATGCCCGCTTGGCCTCGGGACTTTGCCGCCTCTGCAGGAGCGGAAAGACTGGAGAAAAAGTCGAGGACAGGCCGGAAAAAGCGACTTCCGGCCGCTCTAAATGGAGCCTCTTATTTGCTCTTCTTAATCCGTAAAAAGTTTGCCGCCAAGTGAAATTTATCCGGGGAGCCGTAAATCAAAACAGCTTAAAACGCTCAACATAAATCTTTAGAGCGAGTCGAGTTAGAGGACTCAAACCATTAAATCGCGTTTACCAGTCCATAATTTCCAATCGCAGGAAATGAGTAATAAGCCAGATCGGCGATAAGAAGAGACAAACGGTTCATAATTATTGCTTGATTTAATTAAAAGGACCCGGGATAATAATTCAGCCTGTCACTGGCCATTTGCGACAACAATCACAGAAAGTGAATCAAGTGCCCGATATCATCTGCATAATTTATATCCGTCTGTCGGATATGTATACATGGTACATGCATATTTTATATGTAGTGGAAATTGTGTCTTCTTTCATCTGTTATATATTTACATTTTTTGTCCTGCACTTATTATGCCAATAATATGTGTTTGTGGATTTCCAGAAATGGACTCGTTATATCATACATACAATTTGTATACCCTCGAAGTAAAGCTGGAAAACTTTGATGGTTAAAGTAAATATCGATGTATCGCAAATAAATATATACTTCTATTTATGAATTAAATGTGCTGGTTAATTAGAGATGTCTCTCTTTAAGATTTAAACTCAGTGAGTGAAGTTCCTCCATCCTCAGACGCACTCAATTATGCGGACTTCATCTCAATCGTCATCGTTTGTCAATCCTCCCTATTCCATCTCATGTTCGCCTCCTTTTTCGCTGCTATCTTTTTTTTCCCCCGTTTTCCGTTACGCGCTTAATAATATGTTAATTGACAGCTTAAGCCAACTGTCAGCGCTGGGCGCGTGCCTTTTCAGACACGACATGACAGCACATATGTCTCCTCGATTAGTATGTCTGGATCCTGTCGCTTTCGCTCCCCAACCATCCCATGCAGATGCACTAAGAAAAAGAGTATTGCCATTAACAAGGAATTTTCTAATCGTGCCGTCATTATACATATTTTTAAACTCGGATAAAAGTAATGAAAATGGATAAATGCCACAACATCCATTTCGTTCAACTAGATAAGTTATAATTCAATTTTACTTAAATTTGCAGATCAGATTCAGATTCAGATTCCACCGAAATTAATGGTTTTAGCTCATTAATTATTAATTTTATTAAAATAAATTAGCTGTCATAGGAATGGATGGGTAACATTGCAGTATACTTTCTCTCTTATCCCATATATAAATCTTATCTCTTAATACTTTTTTTTCTCCGTGCAAAAGTAGTTACTGACATTGGTCAAGCAACAACTAAACAAAAACTAAAGCATAGAAACAAAAAACAGACACATAAGCAAGTTTACTAATGCGAACATGTGTACAAGTGTTATCCATCAGAAGTTAATTGATGCTGAGCACGTGGCGTATACGCAATATTCCACCATTCTGTCCTTGATTTCGACGTTCTGTGTTATTTATTAGAGTATGCAAATGTGATGGATGTTTGCCAGGGTCCACTGTCTATTTTCACCGCCCACTCCTGGCCAGCTTTTCGCTGTGCATGTAATGGCATTAAATTAATTTTGCATAATTTGTAGATGGCCACGCAGATGATGTTTCTATGAACAGTGGTTGTACAATCCACAAAGGTAGTTTGGGAAATAAAGTATGGAAATTTCCAGGATCGAAACCTTTTTTTATTGTAAAAGAGTGACAACAAATTAGAGTCATCTTGATAAATGTGAAGCTCAGCGAAATGTGGCGAATTATTTGGAGGAACATGTTCTGTTAGGGACCACTGTATGCCACACTTCACTTCCGTTTAGTTGGGCGAACAAAAAACAAAACATATCCCAATATCGCCCACACGACAACGGCCTTGACTGTTTATATCTGTACATAGATGCGGATTTGTTGTTGTCTCTTTGCCCACGTATCTGTATCTGCCAGTCCATATCTAAATTATTTATTGCCACTTCAATTTGTCTCTTTCAGGGGAAAATAATGCAGATCAAGCGACGGCCGTGCCAAAAACCGGGCAATAGATCCAACTGAAAGCGAGGCGAGCCAATTAAAAGAACCCTTGCCATCAAGGCTTTGCAGATATATCAGATACAGAGGATTTTGTGCGAAGATGGCCTGCCGCCAGGCTATATCGATGCTGCCCTTTTTGGGCATTCTAATTAGTGGCTGGCCGAAAGCCTCTTTGGGGGCCACCAGCAGCAACTACGAGGCTGGCAGCAACAGCAGTGGCAGTGGCAACATTAGCAGCAACAACTTTGCCTTCACCTCGGAAAATTCGGAACACTCGGACCACAATGCCAACGATTCCATGGAATACGATGCGGAGAGTGTGGCCCTCGAGCGCATTGTGTCTACGATAGTTCCGGTCTTCTTTGGCATTATCGGCTTTGCAGGACTCCTTGGCAACGGACTGGTCATACTGGGTAAGTGCATTCTACGAAAATTCAAGCTAAAGTGATGTAAGAAAGGGATTTAAAATAAGGATATTATATGTAATTTAGAAAAATAAATATATCCTCGAGCTCCCAAACAAACGAAGTGGTCCGCATAATCGAAATCTATTTACTTCTTAGATATACTCTTGTGGAATTGATCTTCTTAATTCTTCTATAGATATCTATATGGTAATATAATTCAAAACAATTTCCGTTCAGTGTAGGTGCGACCCTTAGCGCCATAAGAAGTTGTACTCGCATCCGGCCAAGAACGCTTTCATTAGCGACCTCAAGCAAATTATGCGTAATAATTGCAAATGAAGCCGGTCGGGAGAAATGGGGAGAGGTTGGTCCTCGACGGACAAAAAAAATATAGCGAGCGCCTGCAGGAGCTGAGCATTCAAGCGGAAGCTAATTGATTTTTTATATCCCATTAAGGTTCGTTGGGGGGAATGGGGAGAAGTGTGAGAATGAGTGCGAGTGGGTTAGGTTGCCCTGTCTGGATGGGATCGTTAAGATTGAAAGCACTGCACAAATGTAGTACAGTGAGAGAGGCAAAAACTGCTACTGCAACCTGTATACAAAAATATTAAGCTTTATTTATAAGTGAACTATAAAAATCTTTTATGAATTAAGAATCCAATCGAATCTTTAAAAATTGAAATTCAATTTTCATAAAGGTAAATTATAATTCACAGAAATTAGAACTACAGTACTGGGGGTGTCGATTAGAAAAATATTAAATATTTGTATAGTTAATTAATTAATTAAGCTTAATGTTATATTTGCTTTTGCCAAGTTTTTGCCGAATTTTTCATATTTTCTAATTGAATTTCAACAATTTCCAGCCCTAAAGAGAAGGCAATGTAAATATATGCATTGATATTAAAATCAATAAGGATTTTTGCCTCGAAACACTTAAATGAATGTGTGTATTGTGTATGTCCTGTGTGTGATGAACCTTTTACCTGTGTCTGTGTGTGCTCTATCACCGGTAGTGCAGACTGAATCTCAACAGGCAAACTCATTTTGCAAGCCATCCTTTCTGCTTGCCAAACACTTTTTTTTTTGTTCCTTCTTGCTGCAGCCTTGGTGTGAAATTCTTTGAGGAAATCTCACCTCACCTCACCTGTGTGTGTGCAAGTGCTGGCCACACCCACTTTGGTTGCTTTTTGCTTGCCGCAAAAAAAAGAAGCAAAAGAACACAAAATGCAAGGAGCAAGCTCTAACTGCTCTGAGAAAGGTTAAAAATAAGAACGAAAAATGTTTGCGGTAAAACTAAACTCATGAGGTCACTACAAGAGTATAGTTTTCACACATTTCCTTTTCCTTAGAAAAGGTAAGGTTACAAATTCATCTATAATTAACAAAGTTAATAGATAAATTTTATAATTTATTTTAAGACAGACAGTCATTCTGGTCATACAGTAATATTAATCATACTCACAAGGCATTTGATAACCAATTGTATACTTGTTTTATATATTTATTTATACATATAGTTCTTGCATTTTTTGAGTATTTACATTTTATAAGTATGATAAATAATAAATTGTGGTTTTCTATACTCTGACGAAGACAAAGTCTTGAAAGTTATCCAAGAAACAAATGAGATGGCAATACTTGGTCAGGCGTTGTAAAAATTGTTTTCCATGTCGATTTCCTCGGTTTTGTCTCTCTCTTTCTATATATATATATATATGTATATTGCTGTCAGGCCGAGGGAAAAGTCGCATGTGGCATCCTATTTCCTGTCTGCTGTCCCACACCCACGCTTTTCCGAGCATCACTGTGTGCGAAAGCCACTTTATCAGCTGCGTTGGCGGGCTTTTGATAAATGATTTGCAAATGAACGTGTGGATTTTATGGCAAATTAAAAAGGAAAAGTGAGTGGCGCTGTGGTGATGCTAGTGGCGGTCTTAGGAAAATTTCTTAGTTTGTAATTTTTTGTCGAAAGGTTGCTGTGCATTTTGTGTGCACTTCATGAGCAGAAAAGTTCAATTTCCAACCACAAACACAGCCGGCACATTGATAGATGGAGGCAAAGAATTACATTTGAAATCTATTCATTGTTATTCGTAACAAATTGCCATCGGACACCCTCCCTTCAGCTTGAAACCTAACTTAAAAAAAAAAACAGGAAACTCCAAACGTTCCAAACGGTTTTTTTTTTAAATTATATATACTAAGAAATGTCATTAAAAATCTGAGAAAAAAGATAGTTTATTTGACTTTTTTTATTTAATGCAAAAGAAATCCCATTTTATTAATAAATTATTATTATTATAATTATTATTATATTACGCTGAATAAATATATTTGTTGCCGTGTAAATAATCCGACAGGCAATTCGCCAGAACTCAAATAAACAACACGTTATTTTTGGCAAATGTATGCATATATTTTCACAACTTGGACACAAACTGTCAACAACAATTTGTGTAAATCTACCACAGAAACACAAGCGAGCACAGGGGTCCCAAGCTCGCAGATCCGGAATCCAAATGCTTAATTATAATTTATGTTTTCAGAATACTTTTGGGTCGGATGGGCGGTCGGTTGCTTATTGTCACTTCAAATTGCATTAGCCCTTGTCAAGGGGCTCAGGAGAACCTTGGAAAAGTGTCGAAATAGAGAAGAGCGGTGGGGAATTCTGTTATAAAATTGTAATTGGCCAGACGAGCAGAGACGTGACTTAATTCCCAAAACGTAATCCTTTTGTTCATCTCTTGCTAGTTCCCAGCATATGTCCCAAGGAAAGGCTGATTTCAAAATAACAAAACGATTAATGTTATATAAATTATAAGGATGCTTTTGAAATAAGAAACGATAAACAAAAAATAATTAATTTTATTTGTTTAGGAGTCTTAATTTATTTTAATTTAAATTTAACATGGTGTCTCTAAACTGTGTCAGATTCAATTTTTTTTGTGCACTGTCCACAAACGGAGCATAATCAAAAAAAAAATATATATAAAACAAAAGCTTAATTTGAAAAGTAACAGAAAGGTAAGTTTCAGTTTATACAACCCTAGCTCTGTTCTGTGACTTGTCTTTTTCCCCGATTTCGTGTTGTGTCCTGGCAGGGCTGGCAAATTTGATTTGTTCCCAAACCCAAAACATGTTTCACATTCGACAGACACGGCTTTCCCTTTTTTCCGCATCCTTTTCATTCAGCGTTTGGGCAGATGGAACCACAAAATCTACTTAAATGAAAGCGTAATGAGATTTTCCAAACCCCAGTTTGGTGAATATATGTCGGAAAAAGTAAGGATTGGGAATAGGCGGTAGGATAGGGGAAAAATAATAATAACCTGCCTTGCCCACTTGCAGGGGCCATAATTTGTTTGCGCTTTTCACTGGAAAATGCATTTCACATTTCCTGCATTTCCCATCGCCATACTGATTTTCCATTGGTTTATAATCAACAATTAATTGTTTATTTTGCAATATTCCATAGTAAGAATTGCGCTTAAAGAAAATTGTTTTTATATTAATTTGAAATTGGAGTGGAAATGCGAATGGGAAAACACTCTAGTAGTTTGTTTTTATAGAGCATATATTTTTTCACATTTTCCTACAGCCTTAGCTTCACCTATTTTGTTACAATGTATCCAAGTTTTTCTTACTATTTTCGTTCTCTTTTTCATTTTTTCTTTATGTGATTATTCTTGAAAAATGCCAGCCATAAAAGCAGCCACACATGCATGAGGTATGTACTTGCACCTGTAAATCCTTCTGCGTGTGTGTGTGTGTATATGCAGGATACACCTGCTCCTATCCGTGTTTATTAGACCAGCATCGAACACTTTATTATCGGAGACTGTCAGGCAGTTCACTCCTTGGATAAGCTTCAATCCACCACAAGAAATATGGGAAAACATCTTAATAATTCAGCAAAACCACATATTTATATTTTATTATGTATATTTTCGGAATATCAGCCTTTATTACCTGTACTTTATACCTTCATGAGCCATATTATCTAAGTCTCTCAAGCAATCTAATCAAGCAAGCTAATCCAATATTTCTATTTCCAATACTTATATTTGTAAACCTCATTTTCTCTAATTTCTTCAAGTCCACGGTTTCATTTTCTAACCGGACACTTGAAAGATGTTGCAGTCTGCACGTAGTTGCAATTTGAGGAAACACATGCGAGTATTTTGTGTCCTTTGTTGAGAAGAGAAAGCCCCGTAAAAACGTACTCAGAAAAATATGCAATGAAACAGCATTTAAGAAGCATATGGTCAGGAATTGCGTGTTTCGCTGTGAGTTTGGTTACGGATGTGGCCGTGTTCGTTGGGTAAATTTACACACAAGTCCAAAAAGCGTACGAATTTATTATCCTGCGATGTTAGTGATAAAATTTATAACCGGCATTGGGTACAGCGCCTAAAAGCAGGCAGACAACAATGTCCAAGTGGGCCATTCTCGCACACACCCACACACACACTCGAGCACACACGGCCAATTGTGCGTGGGTGAAGAGGACAGTCCCCAATCCCATCTCACTCGCTCTCTCTCTCGGCACACTCGTCATTCTTATGCTTTTTTATGGGCCATGTACAATTTTATTGTTTTACTTTTCAATGCAATGTCTGTCGGGGCCTGGCACAAGTCCCTATGTATGTACTATGTACATATGTAGGTATGTTTACGATTCGGATCAAACCACTAGTACGTGTTAGAACAAAAAGTCCTTTTTTCCTAATCAGTTAAGCCAGTTAAGAGAAGCTAGCCGAAAAAAAACTCACAATTAAGTATTTTTATTTTGAGAAATAGGTAGAATTTTGAATAATATTATTCAGTAATTATGCCATTCTTGTAACATTATGTAGTATAGTTAAAGTATTTCAAAGCCCAAGGAATTTCTGTAGAACCCTCGAGAAATATCTAGTAAGCTGGGTGGTTTCCACTAGGTAGCTTTACTTAATATTCTCCTTTTTATTTCTATTTGTTTGAAAACCACTGTACATGTATAGAGTTGGGGCAGACACCCGTAGAAAGCCGGAATACTCACCAGAATACACGTGTAGCGGAGGCCTCTCACCCCGTTTCGCCAGCAGAACAAAGGCAGCCCCAAACAGGTACAAAAAATGCCAGACATCCGTTGAGTTTCAGCCCCATGATATGCATAAAACCGTTACGTTCCGGAAAACGAAGTCGGCTAAATAAATTAGAAGAGACCTCAGACGTTAAATCAAGATTTAAATATATATTTTCTCGTTTAGGGTTTATTATGGATATTATTTTATTAACTTACTTATTCCAATTAAGGATACATTTATTTTTGTATAAGAAACTGTGAAAACTAATTTATATTATAGTTTTATCATGATTTTCGAAACCGAATTCGCATTCAAAAAAAGTTCCCTTAGACTTTAAATCTTCTAGATTTTAAAATTGCTTGAAAAACGGATCCATTCCTGGGAACTTTCTCTTCTTCCACCTTCTATTCTTCTTTATTCTTATAAAAAAAGACCAAAAGAGAGCGAAGACGAACACAAAAGTGTTGGCAAATAAAACCCAAAGGTAGACGGCAAGGCTGTTCTCCCCCTTTCAACCTTAGGATGTCTCCTTCATCGTCCGCACACACTTGTGGCGCGCTCCTGTCAACACATACACGTGCGTCCATGAGGGCCCTACTGCCATATGGCAAAGGCCCCTCGCTGTCACAACCTTTACAGGTGTCCTCAATAGCTTTCGAGATATCCCCCATTCGTCCTTGGGCTTTTTGGTCCCCTGCAGGGTAAGCGGGCTTAGATTTTTTTTGTTTTGTTCATCCGTTGCCGGATGCAAATCCCATCAATAATCCGACAATGCAGCGTCGCTCAAGACGACGCTCAAGATGATAAAATAAAAAATAAATACTGAATAGAATGAAAAGAGTGGAACAGATACCGAAAAGGCCACTTTCGCTGCACTTAACGAAATAAATACTTTTTATAATAGAATATTTATTGGGAAATGGTGAATACAACTAAGCGAATATTACTTAAAAATCTAGTTAAAGATTTATATGATATTAATTAATTCAAATAAACTTCAACTTCAGTTTAAACAAGCTAAACACTTTAGAAAATGTTAAACGTGTTATTTCATCACATACTTATGAAGATATTTATTAAAATATATAAAGTACATGTTGTCTTATTATTATTGTAATGGATTCCTAAATTCTTAAATAGAAAAATCTATAAAATTTATTTCGCTGACTGCCTCTTTGATTGATTGATTCACATTTGCTTGTCAATGATAATGATGTTCCGATGTTCTTGGTGATTTCGATGCCTTTGCCATTGTTGACATTGTGAAAGGGTAAAGTACCATTGTTAGGCAACAGTGTTCTTCAAAGGCAAAGGTACTTAAGTCTAAGCACAGGGTATTTTCCATGTTGCCCCTGCTTTAAACTGAACACTGTTTAAATGGGACTTTGATTCTGGCAGATGGCTTAATAATGAAGGATGATTTATTTCAGACCAATCAGTTCATAATTATAGCATAAGAATTATTAATCAATTCAATTAACATTTGTTAAGGATTGTATTAATTGAAAAACTTTGAGTACAATCCTATTAATTAATGTTGATATATTTTAGGTTTCACATTTCACACAAACCTAAATCCAATCCCTGAAAAATATCCTCTGCCGGCTTTGATTTCCCCGAACTTTCCACTGATTTCAACTTGCCGTTCATTTTTATTTTTCGTTTTTATATAGGCTAGCAAATGATGCAAATAAAGGAGGGGAAAACAAACCAGATATAATGAGAATTGGGAGAATGAAGATTGCCAAGAAAAGGACAATGGACGAAGGCCTTTTCCAGTCCGGTCGGGTCCGTGTCCGGTCCGTAACCGGATATTCATGTGCCAAAACAGGATGTCTCTTGCTAGCTCTCTACCTCTCCGTTTTTGCTGTGCATTAAAATTTAAATTAATTGCCATAGTTAAGGGGCAGCAACTGTACGGGATTTCCTTGGCAACTGCATGCCCCAAATATTCCTGCATGGCAATCATTTATGCACTTAATGACCCAGGGCCTAAGCCCACCCTCAGCCGACTTTAATTGGATCATAAAACAAAGGCCCCCAGAATATCTAAGTAGCACTTAGATACTGTTCATTTGACACTGTTCATTTTAATTGTGAATAAAATTCAATGCAATTAAAATTATGCCTCTGGCTTATCAGTAATGAGTCGGGTCTAAATAACATGATTTCAATGTGCTCAAAACTCGTAAATTTCTCCATCAAAAGTGGAGAGTGAAAGCTCATTAAATAATTTATGTGCGTTTGCTAAGAAATCATCTTAAATAAATGTATATATTCTTATACTTACATAAATTATATACTTATTTAACATTTTCTTAAACATTGAAAACAGACTCTGTGTTATAACATAAACTTTCCACACTCTGCTCTTAAATAAGGATCAAATTGCGTATACGCCGTGTCGGCCCAAGCACAAACACTTGAAGTGCATCAATTACAGGCTAAAATAAGGGGGCGGCATGTGGGAGAGGCAGGAGCAAAGGAAATGTAAGTAAGGGAGAGGAAATGGGCAGGCATAAGAGTGACATTAAAGTTCAATAAAAGTGAATTTATGCCCGCCCGATGCGAGTGAACAGGAAATCCTGTCTAGGACACACACTCGCTACACACACATGGCTGATTATTTGCTTATTTGTTATGTGCCACAGCCAAGCCCCTTTTTTCCTTTGCTGGCCTTAAATAACAAGCGTTTTTTGCGCTCGAAGGACTTCGGCAGGCCCATAAATTATGCTACACTTTATTATTTTGTAAAATGCCAGCTAGACAAGAGGCAGATGCAAAAAGTGGCACACTTTTTCCTTAAATGGTGGGGAAAAAGTTAATGTCCCAACAAAAATTTGGTATCCTTTTCTGGACCTTTTTTTTTCAGATCTCCTTGTGTGTCATCCTGGTGCCCACAAAAAGTTGGTTAACCACGGGGACTAGTGGTTTTTTAGTGGCTTTCATGGACTTTTTTCATTGATAAAACCCAGCCAAGCGTTGGCAAGGAATCATATTTAACACAAATATAAAGAGAATTTAACGCTAAAAAATACTAACGTGGCGTAAAACATTGTAAGCTTTTGTTTTTGCCTATTCTTAAATGTTTTTAATTTAATGTTGGAATGAGAAAAACTTTAAGTTTACCATTGTGGTTACATTTAAACTAAAACTTTATGTATTTACATATATCGATGTTTGAAATACATTGATCAGCTGAAAAGTAATTTCAAAGGTTGCAAAATTCATAATGAACTTGGAACTACAAATATTTTGATGATTAATTTTTTAAGTCTTTAAAACTGAATTTAAAACCAGTGCGATTTCTTTGGCACCCCTGACTATAGTAGTTATTTTTTAAAGATTGGCAAACAAGACACTGGAGCAACTACTGGAGCGCTACTCAAGATGCAAATTCTAACAATCTGTTGCCAAAAAAAGGGTAAAAATGGAAAAAAAATTATATACTACATGGCCGCTTTTCTGGATATATACTATAAAGATATACAAATAACTTTGTGCCTGTATATTTATTGTTATTGTTCCCCTTATATTTCTGTTGCTGCTGCTGCTTATTACTCTATTGCCCATTTCTAGGGGGCTTGCGCCCTTTTTGTTTACCTTGAAACATTCCGAGCTAAATATATATTTGAAAAGCAAATTGATTTGCGGCCCCACCTTGCTGTAACTGATTTTGCACTAAAAAGAGCGGATGTGCGGATATTCGGATTGGATATTATAAACATTACAAATTCTAGGACATTAAATGCCCTTTTAATTACTTAATTTTTATTATTATTATTTTTAATCTATGAAATGTTTACATAGGTTTCTGTATTTAATATCGATATCGTTTTCGGAGACTCAAACTTCCTTTTTTTGTTCTGAAACTCCAAAATATTTAATCTCAGTGTGCGCCGCGACATTTCCCATTTCCTTTGACTTTGCCCCCAATTCACCTCTGCATTTTCCCCCTAAATAATTGTTGGCTCTTTGAGCTTAAACTTCTTCATCTGGCCCAAAGTAACATTTTGTTACCCCGCTTCTGACAACTTCCTTCTTCTTTTCTATATATATCTATATATTTTTTCCTTGAGTCCCTTTGTTACGCTGCCTTTGTATGGAGCAACATAAATTGTTGGCTAATTGCAAGTGGCTTTTGGACAAGAAAAATTAGATATAAAAAACTGAGTGTGCAGCACACACATAAAAAGACCAAGAGAGTCAGAGAAGGTGGACAAAGCGAGGGCCAGAGAAAGCTCGAAGACGGCGAGTCAAAAGGTCAAAGCAGAGAGCGGCAACAATGTCAGGGCTCTGGTTTTACCAGAAACCCCCTCTTTGAATTTCTTGTAAATATTTAAAAATTAAAAATTCTTAAATAAACCACAACCAATTCTTTAAACATCAAAAATTATTAACTTAAAGGTTTTTATAATGATAATAAAATGTATATATCACGCATTATATTAAATAGTGCTCACTACTTTGCAAATATTATGGATAAACACTTTTATTGACACTATTTAAATCAAGATTTATTTCCAATTGACGGGTATTTTCCGCTCAGTGCACACACACTACCAGTGCTGCCAGTAGGAGAAGTCCCCGTTGTTTGCTGCCTTTTGTCCGCGTAATTGATGGAAAAGAAAAACTTGGAGGGCCAAAGCCAAGGGTCGAGGTTTTCCAGGGGACAAATAAAAACATCGGAGAAGCGTGCTGAGAAAATTGAGGTAGAAAAATGGGGGTCACACAGAGCAGTAAGTAAAAGCGGAACACAAAAAAGAACTGAACTCTTGTCATGGCAACAAGATCCTTAACATGACGAAGCTTCGTTTTAGCTAACAATTTCTGAGAGCTGCAAACGGACATTAATATACATGTAAGACTGTGTAGAAGAAGGGCAGAGTAACAGCAGTATACCAGAATACACACTACAGTATGTAGAGTACCAGAAGAACATGAAAAGAAACAGCAGAATAACAGCAGAACATAAGCAGTACATAATTTATCTTTATATAAATATTTAAGAATTCATAACTAAAATGAATTATTTTTATTATGCTTTTGAAATAATCGGTATACATGATCGACAGAATCTGGGCCACGACGTCGGTGGTCATATTACTCTGCTCGCTCAGTTGCCAGCTGCAGGTGGACCTTTTCCTCACCCAAATGGTATTCGCCGCCTTCGTCTTTGGGTGCAGTTTTCAAGAACTCCATAAAGCCGGCGTATGCGATGGGATGCTGCTTGATCACTTTGCTCCTTGAACCCTGTTTTTGGAAATGGATGCGATGCTTGTGAACGGTTCGGTTCTTCTCGTAGGATTTGTCCATCGGAGTGGCTGTGAGGCTGCAGAGTCTTGACACGGTATAACATCGATGGATCTTGTTCTTCGCCGTGCTGGCCGCACCAAGACTACACCAAGAACAATCAGCGAGTTCTTAATGTCCTTGGCCTCCTTGAGACCCAATCCGGCGGTGCCAGTGTTGTTTCCCCAGCTCGGAGCCCGCCAAATCGCAGA
>VNJZ01000786.1:0-12051 GCA_008042795.1 Drosophila asahinai | reverse complement strand
TTTCTTTGATGTTGAAGAGCGGCTTGCTCGTTTGAGCGGTCTTGGCGATCAGCTTGAAGCGTTTTCCCGGACTGTGGATTTTGAGGTGTTCCGCCCTGATCTGGAGAAGGCTCTGGCCTATTCAGATGGAAGCAAGGGCGGGCGACCGCCATTTGATCCGGTGTTGATGTTCAAGATCCTGGTGATCCAGACGCTCAACAATTTGTCTGATGAGCGGACAGAGTATCTCATCAACGATCGCCTCTCCTTTATGCGTTTCCTTGGTCTGGGACTTTCAGATCGGGTGCCCGATGCCAAAACAATCTGGCTGTTCCGTGAACGCCTGACACAGGCGGGGGCCATTGAAAGACTGTTTGAGCGCTTTGATGCGACCCTGCGCAGCGCTGGTTATCTGCCGATGTCAGGCCAGATCCTGGATGCCACGCTCGTAGCGGCTCCGAAGCAGCGCAATACAAACGCAGAGAAAGCGGATCTGCGAGCAGGCCGTATTCCTGAAGACTGGCAGGACAAGCCATCCAAACTGTCGCACAAGGACAGACATGCACGATGGACGCTGAAGTTCACGAAGGCGAAGCAGCAGGATGATGGAACCATGCCATCCAGCGATCTTGCCATCCCGTTCTTTGGCTACAAATCCCACGTCTCCATCGATCGGAAGTTTCGGTTCATCCGAAAATGGAAGACGACGGATGCCGCCGCCAGTGATGGTGCGCGATTGAGAGAGGGGCTGCTGGATAAAACCAATACGGCCTCAAGCGTCTGGGCTGATACAGCGTATCGCTCAAAAGCCAATGAAGACTTCATGGAAAAGCATGGCTTTGTCTCAAAGGTTCACAGGAAGAAGCCGCATCTCAAACCCATGCCACTCCATATCCAGCGGTCCAATGCAGGAAAGTCCATGATCCGCTCGCGTGTCGAGCATGTTTTTGCCGACCAGAAATCACAGACGGGATTGTTCATCCGAACTGTCGGTATTACCCGGGCCACCATGAGGATCGGGCTGGCCAATATCGTCTACAACATGCGCCGCTTCCTCTTCCTGCAGCGGATCAGCACCACAGCGTAGCTATCAAGCGGGTAACAGCTCCCAATCTGCTCAAAACGCAGACCGGATGCCATCGCAAAAACCGTCAATCAAATCGCCAAAAGCCAGAAATTACCCGCCAAGCACATCAATCAACGGTTCTTCGATCCCTCCAGGTTGTTAGACACTGCGCGGCGCTAGACCCACGCATCCGAGGCATCCGTCGCCTTCATCGAAAAGGCCTCGCTTCAGCAGTTATTGAGGGCGTTCTCTCTTCTTCCGCGTCCCTTGCTGTCGTTATGGACGGGGATCTCCAACACGATGAAGCGTGTATTAAACCCATGATGCATGAAATTTGTGAGAATGGATATGATCTGGCGGTTGCCAGCCGTATGGTCGCTGGGGGCACCAACCAAGGTCTAAAAAATAACTGGAGACGCGCTTTGTCTCTTGTTGGGTGCTTTGTAACCAAGCTACTTTTACCCGTTCCCTTAAAAGACCCAATGAGCGGCTTTTTTGCATTCAAACGTGACCTATTTGAAGAAGCAGCCCCCAGAATGACGGGAAGTGGGTTCAAGATATTATTGGATTTTATTTTTACGTCGAAACCTACTTTGAAAATAAAAGAAGTGCCTATGGTTTTCCGTCCCCGGCTGCACGGGGAAAGTAAACTTGACCTTAAGGTTTCTCTGAAACTCATCATATTTCTTGTCAGAAGTAGAATGATAAAACAGAATATTATTTAAGGATTGTTCTAATGAATATTTCGGCGAAACCGTATCTCAATAAGGAAAATTATTTTTATTTTATAATATTTATATTTACTATTTTTTCGCGCTTCTCCTCTCTTAACAATCCGCTCATTGATGTCGATGAAGGATTTTATCTCTTTACGGGGGGGCAACTACTGCATGGTTACTTTCCATTTGTCGATATATGGGATCGCAAACCATTCGGGTTATTTTTGATTTATGCTTTTTTTCATTTATTTGGCTCTTACAGAATAATCGCATATCAGGTTGGGGCTACGCTGTGCGTTATGCTTACAGGCATTTTTATTATGAAAATGGCCAGAACCATCGCCTCTTCTACAGGTGCTTTAATTTCTTCTCTCCTTTATGTATCTTACTTAAATATTGCAGGGGGTGAAGGCGGCCAATCGCCCGTTTTCTATAATTTGATTGTCTGCGCAGCACTATACATTCTTTTAAAATATATTGCTAATGACAAAGATAATACTCAAATTATTCGTCATACTGCCTATAAGGTGATGTTTCTATTTGGCATTGCATTACAGATAAAATACACAACAGTTTTCGAAGGTGTATTTTCTGGCTGTTTCTTGATATCGATACTTTATAGAAAAACACACTGCATAGAAAAAGTTATTACTCAAAGCCTCGTATGGATTCTTATAGCACTTCTCCCAACCGTTTCTGTGGCAGTCTTTTATTTTGCGGTTGGCTATGGTCATGAATGGTGGTTTGCCAACATAAATTCTATTTTCCATCGGGGGCACCGCCCGCCAGAAATCGTCAGACATCAAGCCATCAAACTCTCATTGATGGTTATTCCTCTGGTTATTAGCATCCCTTTCAGGCATTTTTTTAACCCAAAGATGAGCAAATGCCAGAAATCATGCTCTCTATTTCTTAATTTATGGGCCTGCTCTGCTCTATTGGGCGTAATCGTTTTCGGTAGTTGGTATACGCATTACGCTCTCCCTCTTTTCCCACCACTTTGTATAGCTTGTGCGCCATTATGGAACAAAAATGTAGGAAAAGTCTGGCTTTCTCTTCTTCTTTGTTATTCAACCATAAAAGGGCAGGTCACTGTTGGAAAGCATCAAAGAACAAGAGGAGATAATACACTTTTCCACACTATTTTACTTACCATGAATAGCCAGAAAGGGTGCCTGTTTATCTATAGTGGATCGCCTATTTTTTATGACTTTTATAATTTCTGCCATCTGACGACACGCCCCTTCCCTGGTCACTTTCATGAACTGATTGAACAGGACGCAACAGGCATGCAGCCAGCGAAGGAAATAACACGTATTCTTGCCGGAAACCCCCTATACATCATGTCTCGGGAACCTGCACTTGCGGGTGAAAATACGGACGTTCGCCGCATATTATATCAAAAACTAGATACTGATTATCATCTGGTGTTCAAAGCACCTCAAGGTGATACATCTCTAACACTCTATCAGCTAAATACGCCCGCTGCTGCCATTCACTAACGCTTATACTAAAAGTATTTATTTTCATTTTTGACATAAAGTCGTGCCCAAGCAGCATTGGCGTGATTTTTCATAAAATTACGCCTACAATTCCAGATAAGCGCTTTGTTAATACCACATACGGACAGTCTTATTGGAACAGCCTTACCGGTTTGTTTCTTTATTTTTACGCTTTCACGTTATGGTATCAAGCTAATTTATCGCTCTGAGGTACGCATTGTCAGAACATAACCCAAGCTCTCCGGCTGCACCTTTAATGGAAGATCAGCCATCGCAGTCCGGCACCCATACTCCGCATATTCTGGTAGTTGAGGATGACCCTGAAATATGTGGTTTGCTGCAACGCTATCTCCAGCGCTTGGGTTATACAGTTTCTACTGCCATTAATCTGGCAGGGGTCATCACGGCACAGCAGAAAGCCCCGATTGACCTGACACTTCTTGACCTGATGCTGCCAGAAGAAGACGGGCAAACCATTTGCCGGCATCTGCGCCAGTTTTCGTTGTCGCGTATCATCATGGTTAGCGCGCTGAATGATTTGCGAGACCGCATTTCCGGCCTGGACTTGGGCGCTGATGATTATGTCTCCAAACCGTTCGACCTTGAAGAACTGGCGGCGCGTATTCGTGCTATTCTCAGGCGTGCCGCAACACCAGTTGCAACCTCCGCGACTGAAGCAGTATTGCAGTATCGTTTTGATAACTGGCTTTTTGAACCAGCCAAACGCGCACTTTACGGTAAAACAGGTATTCGGGTTGCGCTAACAGGCTCAGAAACAGATCTGCTGCTCATCCTGTGCCAGAATATGCATCGTGTTTTTACACGAGAAGAACTGCTGTCCCGAATGCATGGGGATGAAAAGAACATAGACCCCCGCGCCATTGACCTGCTGATAAGCCGCCTGCGCCGTAAACTGTCACATGAAGGCCGCCAGCTTGAACTGATCCGAACCATTCGTGGAGATGGCTATATCTTCGATCCCGACGATATCAGACCATGAAAAAATTTCGTCGTCTCTATCCTCACACCATTTACGGTCAGATGGTCATGCTCGTTTCTTTGAGCATGATCCTGACCTTAAGCGTTATTTCTTTTCTGCTCTATCAGTTCCGCCCCGTCATGCCGCCTGTCCCGCCGGGTCCTTGGGCCAACGCACAGGCTATGGAAACAGGGATTCAGGCACTTCAGGCAGCACCGCTTGCAACTCGGGAAGCGATTGCAAAAAAAATTTCCAATTCTGAAATTACCTTTTCTGTTACAGTTCCCTTACCTTGTGAAGAAGTCCCGGTTGATCATCTTGCCGAACTCCTCCACCGTATTCTCCTCTCCCGCCTGGATATGAGCGAGCGCCAAATCCAGCTCAAAAGCTGCGCGCCAGATGAGTCTGGGCGACCATCTTCTTATATCTACGTGCCAGAAGGCACGATTAGTATTCGTGCTTACAATTTCCCCCATATCCATTTTCATCACTTCATGCATTTGACGACACCTCTTATGGTGTCTTTCCTGTCATTATTAAGCATTACTTTGTCTTTAACATTCTGGAGCATCTGGTATATCAGCCGCCCCCTGCGTAATATCGCTAAAGGTGCAGATGCGTTTGGGTACGATATCGCACCTGATCCTTTACCCGAACAAGGCCCCACAGAAGTCAAGCGCCTCACACGTGCGTTTAACCGCATGCAGGCCCGTATTGCGGCTTCTGTAGAAGAGCGTACTCGCATGCTGATTGCCATCGGGCATGATCTGCGCACACCTTTAACACGCCTGTTCATGCGGCTGGAAATTGGTGGAGAAGAAGCGTCGCCCCAAGCGTTGCATCATGATTTAACGCTTATGAACAAAATGCTGAATGGCGCACTCTACTTCTTACGCGAGCAGACAGAGGCAGAAAAGCCCGAGCGGACAGATCTTGCCTCTCTGCTTGAAAGCTTGAGCATGGAATATAGTGCTGTTGGCAGAAACGTAACCTACAACGGCCCGTCAGACCTTATTTGTGTATGCCAGACAACAGCTTTGGAACGTGCTTTAAGCAATCTTGTCGATAACGGCCTAAAATACGGGTCCGAAGTCTCCATCCATCTTGAAAGCGACACACGTCACGCCATTATCACCATATGCGATGATGGTCCCGGCATCCCGGATGCGCAGCTTCCCTCTGCTTTATTACCATTTTACAGACTAGATCCCGCCCGTGCATCGGATGGAGGTCTCGGTCTGGGGTTGTCGATTGCAGAAGCCATTGTCAGTCGGCACCAAGGAAAGCTCGTTTTGAGCAACGTCAAGCCTCATGGCCTTCAGGCACAAATTACCTTGCCACTCCACAATTCGAAGTTGACCGCCTGAAAATTGAAACGACGGTTTGAAGCGCTACAAAAATAAAATATATTGACGAAGGCAGAGTTAATGCCTTCGTCACCCTACTCATGCGGCCGCAGTTAAATCTACAATCGTAGCCGTTGGGGCATTATTCTTGACGGATTCAATACCTGCGTCACGTGCTGAAGTGCTGTTGTAAAGTTCGCTCGTCCCAATAATCTGGCCGTTAGATGCCTTCAGATTAAACATTGGTTTTGACGAGGCAGACTCTTTTTTCTCGTAATGTGCCTCAATCGGCGCATTCTTCTTTACAGAGTCAATGCCATTTTCGGCGCTGGCTTTCTGCTTATAACCTTCACTGACAAGGATAATTTCGCCGTTTCCTGCTTTAAGGCGAAACCGATATTCCTCGGCTTTGTCTTTGTAGAGTTCGAATTTGCCAGCCATGCCCCAGAAACCTCCTTTGAAATTTACAAGGTAAGGTATTTTACCCATATCTAATTAAAAATAAAATTAAGGATAAATTACGCCGAAAAAACGATAACAAATCGTTATTTCCGATAAAAATGTGGACCTGCAATTCTCTATTAGAGATCACAGAAACGTTATTGCTCTTTCAGCCAGACAACATCGCATGTTTAAGCCAAATTTTGATTTTGAAAGAATATTACGCTCCGACCATCCTTGACAGCAGGACGTTGCGTTGTAACAATCCACACCCTACCAAATTGATCTTTCATTCCACTTTTGTCACAGCATGAGCAGTCAAGACCTCCTATGGCTATTGTAACTCTTATCCTTCATACTACGTTAGTAAGTGATACGCTGCTTGCTCACCAAGGGTAATTTACAGTTCCGCATCAGGTCAGGTCGGAACCCCGACAGTTGCCACATGTTGATATACAAAAGAGGTCCAAGACTGGCGGAAAGATTATTACATTACAGTCAAATCATGTTGCCCTTGGGTGTGACATCTTCTCAATTTCATGTACCCAACACATGAAACCTCTTTGACGGAAGAAACGTAAGATGTCCTTTTTTAAGGATACCGGTTCTTCTGCCTTCGTTTTTGAACTCTCAGCACCGGATTTATGGAACTATGGCTTACGCAACAACCAATCCCTACACTGGTGAAACGGTAAAAACGTTCCCTGAAGCAACTGATGCAGAAATCAAAGTTGCTCTGGATGATGCCTACGAAGCGTTTAAAAGCTGGCGTAACGTCTCCTTTGCCGAACGCGCAAAGGTTATGACCGCAGCGGCAAACATTCTTCGTCGTGACATTGATAAATATGCCAAGTTGCTGACGCTTGAAATGGGCAAGCTTTACGAAGAAGCAAAGCTTGAAACCATTCTGTCAGCCGAAATTTTTGAATACTACGCAAAAAATGCCGAAAATCTGCTGAAGCCAGAAGATCTGCCGGTAGCGGACCCCAAGGAAGGCAAAGCGGTTCTGGTTCACCAGCCGCAGGGCATTGTATTCGCCATTGAACCCTGGAACTTCCCTTACTACCAGATTGCCCGCATCATTGCGCCACAGCTTTCTGCCGGTAACACTGTTCTTCTGAAGCATGCCTCCAACGTGCCCCAGAGCGCTGCGATTTTTGATGATCTGATGCTGGAAGCTGGCCTGCCAAAAGGCGCATTCCGCAACCTCTATGCAGCCCGTCACCACACTGAAGTCATCCTGAATGACCCTCGCGTCTGCGGTGTGGCTTTGACTGGGTCTGAAGGTGCTGGTGCTATTGTTGCCAGTGTTGCTGGTAAGGCTCTGAAAAAAGCCACCATGGAACTGGGCGGTGCGGATGCTTTCATCGTTCTGGAAGATGCAGACGTTGAAAAGTCTGCAAAATGGGCTGCTTTCGGCCGTCACTGGAACGCCGGACAGGTTTGCGTATCTTCCAAGCGCCTGATCGTTGTTGATTCCGTTTACGACCAGTTCCTGGAAATCTACAAAGCAGAAGTTGCCAAGTTGAAAGCTGGTGACCCAATGGACCCAGCAACCACGCTCGCTCCTCTGTCTTCCCAGAAAGCGGCTGATGACCTGAAAGCTCAGGTTGAAGAAGCAAAGAAGCATGGTGCTGTGGTTGAAGTTATCGGTGCGCCAGTGCCTGAAAAAGGTGCCTTCTTCCAGCCTCTGCTGATGACCAATCTGCATGAGAACAATGAAGCCCGTCACTGGGAGTTCTTTGGCCCCGTAACGCAGCTTTATCGCGCCAAGGACGAAGCAGACGCCATTCGCATTGCCAATGACTCACCCTTTGGTCTTGGTGGCTCTGTCTTTACCAAAGACACAGCACGCGGCGTGAAAGTGGCTGAACAGATTCATACCGGTATGGTGTATGTAAACCACCCGACAATGGTGAAGGCGGATCTACCATTCGGTGGTGTTGCACGTTCAGGCTATGGCCGTGAACTGATCGGTTTGGGCATCAAAGAGTTTGTTAATCACAAGCTTATTGACGTCGTTGATATCGACGCACCGTTCTAACTGATTATGGGCACTCCTTGAAATCAGGGAGTGCACTAAATTTGGTTTTTGATTTTTCTGGAAAACGGCCTGATTTCTATCAGGCCGTTTTCTTTTTTCCAATCACGAAATTGAACCGGGATACGGACCAACTCGATAACGAGAGAGACCTCGTCAGTCTCTCAGGCCATTTCCATGCTTAAAAAGTGGAAGGGTTAATTACCCCACAACCACGCTGCACCACGCACACCAGAACTATCACCGTGCTTGTTTTTTAACAGTTCGGTGTTGCACTCTGGCGTAATAGCGTAACGCTTCATGACGTCTGGTACTTTGTCGTAAATCGTCTGAAGGTTTGATACACCGCCGCCCAATACAATAGCATCCGGGTCAAGCATATTCACAACCAGTGCACACGCACGACCTAGACGGTCCACATACAGGTCAAGAGCCCGGATTGCGGCTTCATCGCCAGATGCAGCGGCTTCCTCTATACCTTGAGTGCTTCTCTCACCAGGGCCTTTCCATGATTCTGCCAGCGCCGACCCACACAGAAAACGCTCCAGGCAGCCAGAATTACCACAGAAGCATTTTGGCATTGGGAACTCTTCTTCCCTGACCCAAGGTAGCGGAATATGCCCCCATTCCCCCGCAATATGATGCAGGCCCGTCATGGGCTCCCCATTCACAATAATGCCGCCGCCAACGCCCGAGCCAAGGATAACGCCAAACACCACTTTGCGGCCTGCTGCGGCCCCGTCGATGGCTTCCGACAACGCAAAACAGTTGGCGTCATTCTCTACACGGACAGGACAACCGAGCACTTTCTCCAAGTCATCCCCAAAAGGCCGACCATTGAGCCAGGTGGCATTGGCATTTTTGACGCAACGCGTACGGGCATCAATTGCCCCAGGTATGCCAATACCCAGCGTTGCGGCTGGGCTGGTTTCGGCCTTTGCCGCATCAACCATCTGCTGGATTTTGACTAAAAGCGCGTCGTAAGAACCAGGATTAGGCTCCCGGTGCCGTATGAGAATTTCCCCAGCAGGGTCGAGAGCTGCAATTTCAATCTTGGTACCCCCAAGATCGATTCCAAGGCGATAATCTGACATATAGCGACCTAACGTCTCTTCCGGCTAAAACAACGCGATTGCCATGAGGCATGGGATAATTCAGTGAAATATGCAATCACACATCTTTGTCTCTCTATACAAGGCTATGTGTCATGAATGAGGCTCTTCTTGATGCGCGGGGGTTAAGTTGCCCCATCCCGGTTTTAAAGGCCAACCGTCTTCTTCGTTCCATGGACGCTGGCGGAAGATTGCGGGTTCTGACAACCGACCGCGCCTCAATTGTTGATTTTCAGGTTTTTTGTCGTGAAACAGGGCATGCTCTTGTGGCTTTCACAGACGAAAATGGCACCCTTTCCTTCACAATCAGACGGCGCGCAGACATACCGCAGTCGTAAGGGCGGTATGTTTTCTAAGCTGATCTGCGTCACAAGACTTGGCAGACACCCTGTTATCGGAGTAATGCCTGCGCCTCATGACGGATAGGAAGACCTGCGCCATGGCGGATAACATCAAGTCTCTGTCTTTCGAGGATGCGCTCTCCGAACTGGAGAAAATTGTGCGTGGCCTGGAAGGCGGCCAGTTAAAGCTGGAAGAAGCCATTGCATNGTTAAAGCTAGAAGAAGCCATTGCATCGTACGAGCGCGGAGCGGCCTTACGCCAGCATTGTGAAACCAAGCTGAGCGAGGCGGAGGCCCGCGTTCAGGCGATCGTCCAGAAGGCCAATGGGTCTCTGGATATGAAACCTATGGATTGAGATGCCAATGACTGACCAGACAACCGTCTCTTCTCCGCAGACAGAGTCATCATCCAACGCAGCGTCGTTGCGTAACGATATGGCAACCCGCGCCAAGCTGGTTGAAGCCACCATTGACCAGCTTCTGCCTATAACCACAGGCGGCGATGCACGGCTTATTGACGCAATGCGTTACGCCACACTGGGCGGCGGCAAGCGCCTTCGCGGTTATCTGGCCGTAGAGACTGCAAGCCTGTTTGGAGTGCCGGAAGCGCAATCAGCCCGTGTTGGCGCTTCAGTTGAAATGCTGCACGCCTACTCATTGGTGCATGACGATCTTCCCGCTATGGATGATGACGATCTGCGGCGCGGCCAGCCGTCCACACACCGTAAATTTGACGAGGCAACCGCTATTCTGGCGGGCGATGCCCTGCAAACCAAGGCCTTTGAAATTCTGGCTGATGCCAAGACGCACAAGAACGCGGATGTTCGTATTGCTCTGATTTCTGCTTTTGCCAGTGCCTCTGGTGCTGCTGGCATGGTTGGTGGTCAGATGATTGATATGGAAGGCGAAGGCCGGGCCCTGCCGCTTGACGAAGTCCGTCACCTGCATGCGCTTAAAACTGGCTGCCTGATCCGGTACTCCGCTGAATCTGGTGCCATTCTGGGCCAAGCCGATGCAGATCTGCAAAGCCGCCTGCGGTCCTACGGGGCCAATATCGGCGCAGCCTTCCAGATTGCTGATGACGTTCTGGATGCAACCGCCACGGCTGAAGAACTTGGCAAGACCGCAGGTAAGGACGAAGCCTCTGGCAAGTCCACCTTTGTCGCGTTGCTGGGCATTGACGGCGCACGGGCCGAAGCCGAACGGCTGACCAAACTGGCCATTGAAGACCTTGCTCCTTTCGGAGCCAAAGCCGACCGCCTGAAGGCGCTGGCCTATTACGTGATTGAACGCAGGAACTAAGTCATGTCAGATCAGACTCCCCCCGTCTCTGTAAGTGGTCCGAGCATTCCGACGCTTGGTCGTTTTCCTGCGCTGGACCGGGTGACGTATCCGTCTGACATGCGGAATTTCTCTGCCGAGCAGCTTAAGCAGGTTGCGGATGAACTGCGGGCCGAGACGATTGACGCTGTCTCCACCACGGGTGGGCATCTGGGGGCGTCTCTGGGGGTGGTCGAACTGACCGTGGCCCTGCATGCCGTGTTCGATACTCCCGCTGACAAAGTGATCTGGGACGTCGGCCATCAGGCCTACCCGCACAAGATCCTGACCGGCCGCCGCGACCGGATCCGCACCCTGCGCCAGCCCGGTGGGCTGTCCGGCTTCACGCGCCGCTCTGAAAGCGAATACGACCCGTTCGGTGCCGCCCACTCCTCTACGTCCATCTCTGCCGGTCTGGGCATGGCTGTGGCGCACCATCTGCGCGCCGAGGACGATCCATCCTACCGTGAACGCAGCGTCATTGCCGTGATCGGCGATGGCTCGATTTCAGCAGGCATGGCTTATGAAGCCATGAACAACGCTGCCGTGGCGGGCCCCGGTGCAGAACGGCTGATCGTTATCCTCAACGATAACGAGATGTCTATCGCCCCACCTGTGGGGGCGATGTCCAACTACCTCTCCCGCCTCATGTCCTCGCGCAAGTTCATGGGTCTGCGCGAACTGGCTGGGAAAGTGGTCAAGAAGCTGCCAGCCCCTGTGGAACGCACGGCCCGCAAGGCTGACGAATATGCCCGCGGCATGATTACCGGCGGCACTCTGTTTGAGGAACTGGGCTTCTACTACGTTGGCCCGGTTGACGGGCATGACCTGCCGCAGCTGGTGTCCATTCTGCGTAACCTGCGCGACACCAATAACGGCCCCATCCTGCTGCACGTCATCACCGAAAAAGGCCACGGCTACCGTCCCGCAGAAAACGCCGGGGACAAGTATCACGCGGTCGCCAAGTTCAACGTGGTCACGGGTGAGCAGAAAAAAGGCCCCTCTGGCCCGCCATCCTACACATCGGTTTTTGCACGGGAACTGGTGCGTCGCGCCGCAACGGACGACAAGATTACCGCCGTCACCGCCGCCATGCCGTCTGGCACCGGGCTTGATGCCTTTGCCAAATCCTACCCCGACCGGTTCTTTGATGTCGGCATTGCCGAACAGCATGCCGTGACTTTTGCGGCGGGCATGGCAACGGA
>VNJZ01000782.1:0-22595 GCA_008042795.1 Drosophila asahinai | reverse complement strand
CAAGACGAGCCAAATCCAACGAAAGTTGTTCGTGGAAGAAGCACTTCGAAGCAAATGGTCGCCTGTTTCTTCGCAAAAACTGGTCATGTGGCTACTGTTCCTCTTGAGCAACGTAGGACGGTCAATTCTGATTGGTACACCACCATTTGTTTGCCTGAAGTCTTCGGTGAAATTCGAAAAACGAACAAGGGAAGACGAATCATTGTGCACCATGACAATGCGAGCTCTCACACATCGGCTCAAACCAGCGCCTTTTTGACTGGCCAAAACGTCGAATTGATGGGTCATCCGCCGTACAGTCCTGACTTGGCACCAAATGATATCTTTTTATTCCCTCACATCAAGAAGAAAATGCGTGGTCAACGATTTTCGTCGCCAGAAGATGCTGATGAAGCATTCAAAAACCATGTTTTTGAGGTGTGTCAATCAGAGTGGAAAAAGTGCTTCGAAAATTGGTTTGAGCGCATGCAAAAGTGTGTAGATCTTGATGGAGAATATTTTGAAAAACAATAAAACTATTTTCCTTAATAAATATTCGTATTTTCATTATTAGGCCAGAAATATATGTAGCAGCCCACGTAACAAATGCATTCGCACCAATTTACAACATGTTGTCCTCGCCGGTCTGCGCCGATTAGCCGGCCAGGCGCAAAAGTGAGCAAGGCCTATCAATATTCCGACTGTGTGCCCATGTCACACACAGAACACTGTGCAATCAATGCCTCCGCGGTGCGGTGGCACTGGGTACATTCTAAATTAAACCTCAATTGAGGCTTCGTCCTCCGCTGGTGCCGCTGGTGCCACTGGTGCCCCTGGTGCTCCTGCTTCTCCTGGGCCCTCGCCGCGCTGGGTCTGGCCCAGCAGCTGCCACTGGCAATTGTTTGAAATGGTCAACGGAATGCAACCCGTTTCGCAATCGGACTCACGCATCCAACGAAACGGAGCGCTCTTGCCTTTGCTGTAGCCTTGCCTCCGAATTACGGCAGTCCAAAAACGAAAAGCGAATTTATCGAAAAATTGGTGCTTGGGACTTACTTGCACATATTTATTTGTATGGAACTGGGCGATTGCCGACTGCCGACTGCCGTTCGAAAAAGGCCGCAAAATCAATCACTTTTTGCCCTGTTCGCAGCGAATTGTGTGTATTATCATGTGTATGTGCTAATCCCGTGGATTCCCACTAGCTGCGCTCGGCCCGATGCAGTGTCAATGCGAGTACGCACTGTCAGAATCAATTACGTACTGATGAACTGACAACGGCCTTTTACGCGGATATAGAATATCGGATTTGGCAAGGACCCTTGGATAAGGGAATCGGGTTTTACAAAAAGTGGCTAGAATAGCAGAAGTTAAGGTAAATCAATGTACATATATTATTAGGTTGGTTTTCCAAGATCGTGCAAAGTTCTAAAAGCTTTTTTGAAATAATGTAACATTTAAGTCCCACTTAGACTGTCCTTGCCCATTGCTGTCAGCGATAAATCCACAAAAATGGAAAGATGCCGTGCCGGTTTTTGGTTTTTTTTTTGTTAACCAAACCGACATTTGACCGCTCCGCGCCGCTCGTTCCTGTTTAAAAATGTTGTGCTTATACTACCAGTATGCCTGCGAGTGTGAGTGCGCTCCTCCAACTAAGGGACCAACGATCAGACTGGAGCACCGGCTCTCGATTTCTCAGAATATCGCCCGAGATCAATCTTACACTCGTTTGATTGCATATTTTTATATGGTAGTTGGACACATCGTTCGCTCGCATCCTTTTTCGGTGTTGCCGTCGGCGGCGGCTTGCCGCCATCGTCGCCATGCCCGTCCCCGACTCCATGCCCAAACAGCCGGCGGCGTCGGCGTCTGTTTCTTTGCTACTTGCTTTGTTTTATAAAGCACGTCCTTAAGTTTTCGTGGCCCCGATGGAAGACAAAAATTTCAGTAATTTAATTGCGGCCACCGATAGCTTCGCCCCAAAAGCTGTTGTATTAATATCCAGGACTAGGTTTGCCTTAACAGAACTAACTATACTGCTTATGAATGATGTGCGTTTCAAGATCCCAATCTGTCAACTTTAAAATGTTTTAGTATGTCCCCTGAATTTCGCAGAGTAATACATGTACGATGTGTGGAGAAGTATATATGTTAAAATGGTCCTTCAATGTGGCACATTTGGCAAGAACAGAAACGTCAGACGGAGTGGGATGATGCGAGCTGGTCCAGCAAGGCATATTGCGTAGACGTGTGGACATGCTGGCTCCAGTGCATTGCGCATGTCCCTGCTGCGACTCGGAAGACTAGGATGGGATGCGATAGGTTTGGGTTCGGGTTTGGCGATGCCAGTGCCAGTGGCAGCGTACACAGATGGCTGCAGCAGAAATGCGTAAATTGGGTGGCTGGAATAGGCTTCATATTGCTGAAGCTGCGATGTCAGTTTTGCCGGATTCCATTGTCTGCATAAATTTTAAAGGGCGGCAGGGTGTGAGTTCCATCATTATTACCTACCATAACACCATTACCTGGACACCCCGTATTCGAGTTAAAGTGAGTCAGCAGCGGAAGGGGGCAACGCACACTCACCCAGCATCGGGTGTGCATTTAAGCCTGTCCATCTTGCCTGGCAGTCAGTGAATGGAGCGACCAGATGTTGCACTTGCACTATTAGCACTCGAGCTCCGTGCTCCTGCTCAGTGCTCCACTGCCGCTGAAATGTGGCCCTTGAGTGGAGCAATCGCAGGGCAGATTGACATCGGTTGCTCGGTTGTCGGGCGTCATTGTTAAGCCTGTTGTGGGGCAGGACATCGTTAGTTGGACAACGGATACTACTTAGGGCGCCGTATTTCAAGCTTAACAGCCAGACTCGCTTCTGGCATGGAAATCAATAAGCTCGCAATTCACCGGGCATATTGCGTCAGTCCGCTCTATGGCGCACTTGTTCCCAGAGACTTCCCAGCAGCTGCGGCCCAAGCCAACCGAGTTACCGAGTTGTTATTACCCGTAATTGTTAGTTTAATTTCTCCAACTTGACTTGCGATAAAATTATGAATCAGTTGCATTTTGTTTTCACGTTGCTTGTACCGTTGTGGAGCGATTATTTCGCCTAATTTGATTCTGCCACAACTCGAATTGAAGGAGGACACTCGGACACTCGCCCATAAAAATCGCGTGTTTGAAATAAATTAAATCAAATTTGCAGATGCTCGGGTGTAGTCAACTTCGTGAATGATGATTTCTTTCAAATTTCCTCACGCAAGCGAGTGCCAAATTCAAGGCAAAAACGCTCTTCATAAACGCGGCCGGAAGGGTGATCTGCGTTTAAGGGGAATCATCTTCTGTCTGAATAAATTGGGAACCAAACGCCCCCACGCATATTTGTGTGCCCTTGAAAGGGGTATTAGTACTTTTAGAAAGAATTTTCCACTTTCTGTAGCTATTATTGGAAGACTTTTCTTAGGCTAAAGGATCATTATACTAGACTCTACTCTACGTTTCGTCGCACTCCGTAGACGTGTGATGAAAATAAATATTATTACTAGGTCCAGGCTAGAGGATATTAAATTGCTTTATGGGACCTCAATTTTAATATTTATTTGCGGGTAATCCAGCGAAGGGTTCTCAACGCTTGCTTCTGCATGGGCCACTGTTAATGTAATGAGTATTAGATTGCAATTTAAATGAATGTCAATGCTGTTCGGAACATTGGCGCCAAGTGGTGACATTTACGCACGGGAAAAGATTGACTGACGCCGACAACGACCAGCTCTGGAGGTAAGACTGGACTGCCTGTGCGTCGGCGCACTGCATGTTGCTCACCGCCGCCGCCGCCTATCTGTCAATTTAAATTCCTGTCTGCCACGTCAATTACGCACTCAGAACAACAACAAACCGCAGACTGGCGGCCGCACTAAAATTATAGCAAATTACGTGTTAATTGGCCAATGCAGGTCCCAGTCAGCCAGCGGTGTGTCTATGCTTATTGGGTCATATTTTGGCCCAACAAACACGTAATAACTGCAGCCATTCAAGATAAATGTACAAAGAATTGTCAGATTCAATATTGAGATTGGAGTTCTGGACGGACTGTTGTCTATGTGCCAAGAGCGGCAGCTGGCAGGAGAGTTTATTTTAAATATTTTACACGAAAATTGCTAGACAAACATTTGGCATGCGATGAAGAGTAGCCGTAGCTGTCGCGCCGCGTCGCCTAATAGCTTTTCCTTTATTTTCTTTGTGATTTCGCTTGGTCAACGATGCAATGGCACTGCCACAAGCTCCGGTCCCAGCCCCTGCTCCCCGCCAGTCTGGTTTTATTTAAAAATTGTCTCTTCTGCCTTGCAATCTAGGCGCCAACCAATCGTGTGCGCACACAGACACACACAGGGCCCGCCGCACACTCGCTGTCTTCTCATAAGCCCTCCGCACTCCCCAGGCCCCAGTCCCCACCGCTCTGCAAATAAGTATTTTGCATTTCTATCTGAGTGACGCCAGCTGTACGAATGTTCTCAGAAGTCGACCTCTTAAACCAAACCCATCTTCTTGGGTTAGAAATAGTTTCAGCCGATCGAGTGTGTGTGTAATTACATTCTGCCGGCATCTTGAGTATATCTTACTATATATTTGGTACCACAGTATCTAGATTAGCATCGCAGTATTCCTGCAATACTGTGAAATATTTCTCTGGATAGAAATGCATTAGGAAAAGTTTTTACAAAATATATTGCAGACTGTTTTTGAAGTGTCAGATTTATTGCGACCTTATAAATAAATTCCCCTTTAAAAATAGAGATTTATCCTTCAAATACATCTAAAATACCCAGTAATAATATAATGTCTTGTACGTTGATACCCTCGATGTTTGCCAAGATGTACAACCATCGATAGTATCTATTGTCAGGTCCAGAAAGCTTAAAATAGCCCAATTCCCATATAAAAACCCAAATGCGGGCAATTTGACATGTAAACAATAAGCCAGCCAGCCGGCTTCTATTTTTAGCCTTGCCTTTATAACGAGTAGTACATTTTTGGTTAATTATCAAAGTAGTCCAGCCAGCATCGGCACCCGTGCTAATTTTTACGCATATTTAATGGAAAGATCACGCCTCGCAGCGGCCAGCATGTGATGCCAAGACGATACGCAGTTGGAGTCACCCTCGCACTCGCACCAGCGGCGGGAGGCGGCACACGCGCTGTTGCGCCCCGAAATAGACGTAGCCCACACCTGTGACAGGTGCGACAATATTTGACGTCTGCTCTATAACTTAAAGCTGCAACTACAGTTGGACGAGTGGCGGCGACCGGAGACCGAGACCGGAGGCGGGGAATTTTTAGACGGCATTAAAGCCAATATTTGCGCAACAATTTCTCAGTTGGGAGCAAACTAAAACAACATCTCGTCACGACATGTGATGCACCGACTTGCCATAGTTTATTTTATTCCTCTTGTTTACACAAATGCTAATTTTTGCGTCGGCAGCACAAGTCGACGGCGTACCGCGAGCTCAAATTAAGCCAAGCACACACCCAGGCCCATGGCTTTGTCAGGTGGCAACAGATGTCGATTTCTGTGGTGCTATCGGGGCTGGGTTAGGCCATGGCGAAGTTTGTATTCCGGCAGAACGGATACCAATGCCACAGGTAGGACCTCGGTACTACTCGATCTCGATTGCTTGAACGAGTTTTCGTTTTGGGCATTGGGCAGACTCGGGCTGCATAAAAAGAGTTTATATTGTGAGAATAAGTCTTATTAATATCAATGGGCAGCTCCTCAGTCAGTCAGTCTGCATGCCCTTACAGAGGGTATGTGTTGTTCAGTGAGATCTTTTTACTTCAAAAAGTAACCCTAACACATCGAAAAGTATATATATATAGTAAGTGCAAGATACATATCCTGTAGCTCCTTTTAGCTTTTAAAGATCACCTACAGTAACGGACAGAGTTGTTGGGAAAGGGTACATATGAGCGTGAGGAACTCAGGAATGTTTACTTTTTATCTTTGCTCCCGAGGCCCAATCGTTGCGTTGACAGAATATAAATTAGCTTTGTCTGATTTTAAGTGCATTGGCAAAATTTATTTCATTATTTTTGATGATCTTTTGATGATTGGTACCATTATTTAGCCTTAAACATTTCTCCGACATTTGCCGTCGCTGAACTAAGGTATATACCGGTAGGGATATAAACATACATAATACTGGAGCCTTAGCCAATTGAATTACATAATTTTTTTTTTTGTCAGAAGGCAGCCTGAAAAAAAGAAACATTCTGACAGCCGACGGGTTCAATAAACTTCCTATTCTGCATATTGTGCAAAACACGATATTTACTATGTCCGAAAGTGCGCTTACGAACAGTACAATAATTATAATTATAGTCTACGTAATGTTTTCCAATTTAATTGTTTTATTTGTTATTGAAGGCTCATTGGTATGCAATGATATTAATGCAGGCTAGAGGGAACTCATTGATAAATGAATGCGCTTTCGAAGCGAGCTGGGAACTGAATCTGGTAATACTCCGCATCTGGCACGCCTGCAATAGACTCTGGTAATTGCGTCAGCTTTGGCGTTATGCTAAGTTCTTTGCGATAATTTCAAGCAAATTAACTTATAATTGCTTGGCATATCCTTTCAAGTAGACATTACAAGAATTTGGGTAGTATAATTGGTCTTAGAACGAACCTAATTAATACTTACCTATTACTTAACCTGCCCAGGGAGTAAATGCTGTTGCTTCGGGGATGAAAGTCATTGTCATGCGCAGCCGATAATACTGACTGTAGATGCTCTAGAGTATATTGCACCACAGCTTCAGGTACTCGAAATCGCTGAATCATTTGTCCAATGATCGGCAGAAATGCGATTTAATATTTAATATTTTCCGTTGCCCCACCATTTACAATTTATAAATACAATTGCTCGACTTGGCGCTTGACTTAATTCCAACGCCTATTTTAGAACAGCCTTAGTGTCGGGTAAACAACCGTTTTCTTCCACATAAATATGCAGATTCAAGTGCCTTTGAATGGGCTTGGAAAACAAGTGCGAACCCAACCACCTGGCTCCAATTGAATAACGCCCGTGCTTTGAGTCATTATCATACGCCGATCAAAACTGCTCCAATTAACCTGTTTTATACGGGCTTTGGCCACTAAGCTGATGTAATTTGTGCTGGCTATTGGGTCAACTAGATGCAGGCGCCTTGATTGACATTTGCATAGCTAACTGTGCGGCATCGCTCCCGAGCACCGAATACGTCATGGGTGCGCCTGCACCCCGCTTAACGGCGGTGATATCGTTAAACTTTGTGCCTGCTAGATTAGCTGACAAACTTATTTCTGGGCCCGATAAGGGGCCAGGCTCTGTGGCTGTGGCACTGACTGGTGTGCCAAAACGCCAAAACGCGTTTATGATAGCGATTGCGGATGAGTTCGGGTGCACCTGGATCGATCGCCTGCCGCTCGAGGCGCGCACCTGTTGAGTTTATATACCACCAAATAGCTTGTTGCCGGCGATAAGATTATTTAACGTATAGACATAAATTACCCCTTCTTGCCGTCACCTCTGTTTGGTTTTCGTGCCCGTTTGCAGTCCCCAAGTGCTCTCGCACCGAGGTGACTAATGGGTCAACCCCACACAGTGCTCCACCCCAGATCCCGACCAAAAACGGAAACGTATTTTCTGTAGACAGTCAGATTTGTATACTTCTCCACTTTTATGGCACTAACACTTATGCGTATGCTAGGACTATAACTAAAACAATGAGATTACATTCTGGGCGTAGGAGACTATTTACACAGGACTTTCGTATGTACAAATGCAAAAATTACAAATTTATCAATGACTTTTCTCTCACTCATATGGTGGCGAACCGAACCGTAGAACAAACAATAATCGATCAAAGTCAGTCAAGTGCTTAGAACATAAGCCCATAAGGGCCACACTTTATTGCTTCTCGATGAAAATGTGCGCTCTAGTTAGAGAGTTCTTAGTTTAAGCTTAATATATGTGTATCTATAGTGTAAAACCTATCCATTTTGGCAAAGGGTGGTATGGCTGCTCTAAACTTGAATCCAGTTCCAATTCAATTAGATTTAGAAAATATATGGTAGAAGTAGTGTGTGTGAAGCTTTGGAAAATAGCCAAACTTTCACGTATTGTCCTTTAGGATTATTGTCTTTTCATTATTCAGTTTGTATATCTTTTGGTGTTGACTGTTTGTACTGCCTTAAATGTTACGTACCTCGTATTGTTTCAGTAAAAAGCGACTTTAAATTAGGATCACATCGCTGGTATTAAGCTCTAACTTTAACCTATCAGTATATGGTACAATTACGTGTGTATTTCGCGCATTATTCATTTCTCCTCGACTACATCCTCGTCTCTGGTATGCTACAACTAAAGAAAGCTTTGAAAACTTTTAAAGCTATTCGGCCACCCGTGCCCTCCACTATGCCTATAACTCAGAGTGTGTGGGAAGGAATGCTGGATGCAGATGCAGTGCTGCCCAAGCTCGGGTACACTCGGTTATCAGTAACAGGAGCAGTCATTCGGATTGGAAGTCTGATGGGTGTCTTTCGATGTACACCGACTGCGGCTGCGATTACTCGTCTTTCTTCCGCTTCACCTTGCCCTCCGTCTGTATAGTAGCTGTCACGGCCTCTAGGCAGTCGGCGATCGAGGGTTCGGACTGGTCGGCGCTGTAGTCCTCGCCAGCCATCCGGCTTAGCGTCAGGATGTAGGAGCAGGCCACTCGCAGCACGGAGAGCTTCGAGAGCTTCTGGGAGCTGGCGTAGGATGGAACGGCTTGGCGGAGTGTCTCGTAGGCGGCGGAAATGGTGTGGACGCGGGTCCGTTCCCGAGCATTCGCCTCTATGCGGCGCTCCCTCGTCATGTTCTTGTAGTTGCGCTGATGCTGGTGCTGGTTCTGGTGGGGTCGCGTCATGGACACATCGCACCCCAGTCCTTCGGGGACCTTGCACGCCTCCTCATCGACCAGCAGCAAGGAGGAAGACGCTGGCAGCACCTTTGGAACCTTTTTTTGTAGCGCTTTTTTTGGAGTCTGCGGCTTTCCATGCGGTAGCTTGGGGTTAGTCTGCGCTTTCGCCTCACTGTCGGCGTCTGATTGGTTTTTCCTCGTTACCAAGGCCAGCGGCTCCAGCTGTTCCAGCTGCTCCGGATGGCTGGCAAACGGCCGATGTAGAGTAGTGACTCCGGGGTGGCGGACGAATATGTGGGCCGGATTGGGCATGATTTCGTGGTCCAATTGCAGCGAGGATGGCAGGCAACCGCTGGGCGGCGGAGAGTCCACGACCGGAGGTGTCAGCACTACCGCCGAGTCGGCTGAGGAGGTGTAGCGAATGCGTTTCTTGAGTGGACCCGTCGCATGCATACTCGCAGTGGAAAGGGCGGAAGGGCCGGGCAGCGAACCAACCACCTTGGAGGGCTCCGTGCTCTTGCGCTTGTTGCGGATCAGGGCGATGGGCTTGGAGTTGGGGCTGGAGCTGGAGATTGGATCCGACGCTTCTTCTGTTCCTTTTGGGGCGATGTCGGGACTGCCACTGCGCGCGTGCTCGCCGGCCAAGTCGTCTCCGCCTTCGCTTTCCGAGCTGGCGGAACAGAAACCTGCGTCACGGTCATTGGAATTGGGTGAATCTAAAAATAAACCAAAATTAAAGAGTTAGTTGTCTTCTATCTATGACGTTTAAGCGGAACCGGTTGCCATGTTTTGGCATTTTGGTCATTGGTATTGGTATTGGCAATTTGAAAAAAACCCCCGTTTTCGCGGAACAGACTTGCCTTGCCGTGCGCCTTTGTGCGGCGACACCCCTTAAGCTTTCAACATTTTAATACGCACAAAGGCCCCGTGCCGAGTTTGTATCATAAAACAAAGCTCTTCAATATTAATATGCCTCAGATCCTAGGCGATTGAATAAGTACCCTTGCTGTCTTCTGCCGGCTGCCTGATCCTCATTGTCCTGCCCAGAGTCTATCGAGCTTGACATCTTAAATTCGGCGAGTACAACCGAATGCAGCCGAAAATGTAAATTCAAATTATGCATCGGATCGCATCGCATCGCAGTGCGAAAACGAAACCTGTTCCAGCCGCGTCAGTTTACCACTGACCTCCACAGGTATTTCAAAAGTGTTTAAACGCAGCTCACTTGTTAAGAGTAATTTATTTCGCGTCTGGCGCGTAAGTCGCTTAAAGTCGGTTCAAGTTCAGGCAGCAGCCGCAGCATCGGAAGCCAACAACCCGGTTAGCGATTTGCGTTCGAGTATAAAGGCACAGGCATAAGAGCGAGCACTAAGTTCGATTGCGGTGGCAAGTGGGGAGTGGGGATGGAGGGTCTCCTTCGATAGCTCCAGAAAGGGAAAACTAACGGCGCTCAGACGACCAAATACTAATTAAGACACCAGCTGCCGCAGCAGGGAACCTAGCGAGAGCTTTTCCGCCGCGCAATCTGGATTAACCCGAAACATCTGTCCATTTGCGTGTATGTCTACGCCTCCCCAAAGGTATATTGCCATTTGAATCGGTTTCCGCTAATACCAGACCTACGATCGCGTCTTTGCACCTATATTATATATACATAAATGGCGAAAGCAAATTTGAACAGCGTTTATCCAAGCCGGTGAGGCGGTACAGACACTCGAATAGTTCACATTTTACGGAAGGTACGCTTTTCGCCTGTTGACACAACTATTTATAAGCACAATATTCTGCTATCTCTTCTAATTTTAGACAGATAAACAACGAAGCGAAATTCAAAGCAACTGACTGACTGGCATTGCAGCCACGAAATCAGGCTGTTCAAATAACAGCAGCGTTGTAGCCCAGCTCTGTTCCCTGTTATATTCAGACTATAATTTATATTTAGACAAATGTTTGCCTCCGAGTCGACGTCGTCACTGACTTCTTCCATGCAAAACACCTGTGCAGGACACACACACGGTTACGGCTTTAGAAAGGGCCATTTTATAATGGGTACTATCAAATTTCCAATTAAGTCATCTATCTAAAAGTTGAATGTAGCTAGCAAGCGAATTAAAGATCAATCAGAAATCGGAATGGGAAGAAATGCAGACGCAAGCTGGTGACTTTGGGGCTGAGCCCATAGTATAAATGTTCCATGTCTTTGTTCTACCCCTTGCGAGCTGGTAAGCTCCTTTTATTTGGATGCATCTGGTCCGTCTCCAGCTCTCGAGTCCAGTCTAAAAACTTGTACGCCAAAATGGCCAACGGTTTGCGCGTTATTGGCCTTTTCTTCCAAGAATGAATGCCCTCCTGTGAAAATCAGCTAAAACCTACTTTAAAGCGGCAGACATTAACTGTCAGAGGCATCAGAAAATCCCATATTCACGCCAAAAGTCAGCGAGAGGTTATCATCATAGGCGGCTTTTGGCTGGCGGTTGGCGGTCGGTCCACTGGGAAGCGTTCCGTGTGTGGGAAGCCTCGGCTTATCGCAACTTGTACTTATACATACGGGTATGTAAGTATGTCGGCGACTCGACTATATGGTGTATATTGTAGTAAAATGACGCATCACTTTTATGAATGAAACGCAACAGCGCACCAGATGATGCAGTTTGGTGTCATAATCGGTGGCCCACCACTAGCTTGTGCCACGGCCGCTGGCTCCAAGTACTCGTATCCTAACCCACAGAGGAGGTGAGGCCACCTATGCACCTGGGATTATTCGCTAAGAGTAAAGAGTACTCTAAAGTAAAAGAGCATTATTTTCATTGATTTCCCCCATTTAAGAGCAGTAAATCGAAAAGACAATGACATCAGCGCTATGGGAGACATGCTTGGACCGAATAATCCTAGATTTAACCTTTAATCCTGATTTTTTCTAGGGAAACGAGAGAGAGAGTTCGAACTTCTCCCCTGAAAAGCTGTCGCAGCCAGCAGGCGGTGGTGAGTGAGGATACACATTCTCGAGGCCAACTGCCATTCCAGCCCCGCAAACAGACAAATTGCCAATATGTCTGGCGACATCGTCGTCCCCAATTCAGCAAAGCGCGCAAAGTGGCTGCCTGACATATGCGCCGCCCCGCTCCGACCCGCAGACCCTGGGCTGAAGTACGGTGGCGACAAATAGTTGGCGTTGTTTACGTATCTGTCTGTATCTAGATTGCCACCCTCGAAGGACTGCCACTTTTATGATTATGCTGCTGCCGCCGCTGCTGCTGGTGTGGAGCTATCGCAGGGACTCGGTGTGGGTGCACGCCACAGCTCGCCATTAGGAGTATCTGTCGCCAGTTGGCTTGGCCCAGCTGCTGTGGGTAATTACTGCGCCCGTCGACAGTCAAAACGTTCAACGTTTCAATTACAAAAATGTAAACCAGCTTTTGAGTCGAATGCAAATGGAAAGTTTTTTTTTTTTTTTTGAGAAATGCTAGTTTAGAAGTGGCTTTTAAAATCAAATATGCGACTGTAACTCAAGAAATGTCGTTGAGTCGTAGTTATTTTCGAACATTTATGTGCAGGCGCTGCACATTTGCAGGCAACAGGTGGCATTGGTGCTGTGTTTGACATTTTTGGGCGCTTAACTCACCTTTCATGATTATAGCCGCTAATTCCGCTGCGCTCAGGTGCATGTACAGCTTTTCCGGCTGGGCGTTTGCCATAGTCACAGTGGGCGAAGAGCTCTGAGGAAGCGCGTAATCCAGGAGTGGCTTCACCCGGCCTTAGTGGCGCTTAATTAATTTTCTTGGCAAAAACTGAATTGATATCAACAGAAGTTAGTAGATATCTCACGAAATATATAATTGCGGTTCCTATCATTTGCACTTTCTTTGATTTTAAAATGGCCTTTTTGTGGGTGTATAGCTTTAGCACTTTCTTTCACAATCTCATCAGTTTCAGAATTTTCTTGGCGATTTTTAACTTTTACGAGCAGGTAAGCAGGTCCGACCGCAGCACGACCGTATCTGGCGAAAGTATCTGGCGTTCTGAACGAGTATCTGTATCGGAATGGCTGAAAGTGCCAGCGGCCGGTCGGCTTCATGCTAAAGGCAACACGCGGTCGAACTGGGTTCGGTCGCCCTCGCTCGGAGTCGTTAGCTGTCGAGCATGTTCCACTGCCTAGCACTTGATGGCTTTTATGAATGAATACGTATAATTGTCCTTTGTAGAATTCGCACTAGCCACGCTGTTGCTGTTATTGCTGTGGAGTTCTTTTATCCAATACTCAATTTGTCAATGTATATCCTCAAGCTGAAGCCCTTTCTTCAACCCGTGAGAGTCCCACAGGTGCTACTGCTAACCTGGCTTTTACAGGATGAGTCATAAGGAAAGCCACCTTATTTTTAGAATTTCTGCATATCCTTTGAGTCAATGCTTATAGTTTATATTTAATCTCATAAACTAAATGGGATTTTTAATTATTTCTGTAATTTTCTGTAGAGATGTGTTTCCGATATGGGTTGACTTTTCCAAAATAAATTCCATTTAGCTAAGACATCGCTTAACTCTGTATGTCTGGCGTCAATACTGTGCTTCCCCCTATCAATTCGACGGGCTTCCTCAATGGTCGCTACAACCGATGTTGGGTAGCAGCCAACCCGGTCGAACATGTTGGACGTTCTACAAACCTATGTCACCAAACATGCCGCATCCGAGAATATCTGCCACAGATGCAATCCAAAGTGTTATCACATGAACGAAGATTGACTAGCCTTGGCGCTGGCAGTCCTTCCTATTACGCAGCTGTCTTAAAGCTTTGTTACGATGCCTGACATCTAAGGTGGTTTCTGCCATCGCCAGGACTCGTTTCACTTCTCGCTGCAGTAACGCGATTGCTCGGTTGGTGGCAAATGCGTCATATATTGACTCCGAAGCTGTGCCTGGTGACGACACATGGCTTATGATTACGATGACGTCTTCGACACTGGATTGAGATCAATATTGTTCTTCCTGTGTCAAGCCCTTTTTAGATATGCGTCAACATTATGCGGATTTAACGTTCGTCACACTTTTACCGGGATTGCAGTTCGAGAACCTGTGTAGGCAGTTATATTCCTCATTCAATCCAAGAGAATATACATACTTTAGCTTATCCTTTTATGCCCACTTATGTGCGCGCTCTTCTGTATGTGTGCCTCTATGCGTAGTCGGTATAAAGGGGGGAATTCTAGGAAAAAGTTTAAATTTCGCATGATCATTCCTTCGTACGCGGCACAATACAAACCCTGCCACTGCTGTTGCCGCTCCCACTGCCCCGCTTAAAAACAAGAGGCAGAACCACCAATATCGTTAGGGTTTGTCCCGTCTCTTTGTCTGATCTCGGTCTGAGTCCGAGTCCCACTCCGAGTCCGATATTCTCAGCAGATGTACGTTGGGCACGAGTTTGTGGCTGTCGCGCGAAATACTTTTTGAATGATGACTTTCGTTTTTTAGAGACTTGTTCTGCTTTATAAGAATGCGATTGGGCTGTCGGCTAACCTGTTTTCGTGGACTGGACTGGCTTCACATC
Source organism: Drosophila asahinai (assembly GCA_008042795.1). Classification (NCBI taxonomy): domain Eukaryota; kingdom Metazoa; phylum Arthropoda; class Insecta; order Diptera; family Drosophilidae; genus Drosophila; species Drosophila asahinai. The sequence continues at coordinate 8,134 of VNJZ01000782.1, read as the reverse complement.
CATAGTCGCTGGAGCGACAGTGGAGGCCCGAGCAGCCTCCGTTACCGCCACTGAGGTCGCGATCGAGCTTTTTAGTCGTTTCTTTTGTCAAGCTGGAAGTTCAAGGATAAGGAGCCGACGCTGAGGATGAGGCTGGTTCCAAAAATGGTCCGTGAACGTGTCGGCGAAATTCGATCTCTCCCTTTAAAAACAAACCATTTTTTCCTTGAGCCCCAGCTAGAATTACCCCTGAATTATTTGTGTAGGTTTCTTATAAAATTAGCTAAAGTTGCAGTTATTGATTTGGCTTCTGTTCGAGGCGAGCCTCGAGTAGCAGCGAGGTAACATCATCGCTTTGGCTCCGAAATTTGTATGTATTCCTGCAGGGATTTCTCGATATCAATATACCTATTTTCAAAGGGGACTTGTAATTGTTACAGATCATAAATGATTCTGTACATGTTAACATGTCAATTAAGCAATCCACATTTCGCGGCTCGCTTTTCGTGCAGTTCTACCTGGTCAGATCTCGGCGTGGCGCTACCCGCGCCTTGCACATAGGTGTCTCGATCGCTAATTGCTTTCAGTCTGCTCGGGCTAATTTCCGGCCTCGGCCACTAGCTTCGCCAGACGCTCGGGCGATTGATAAGTTTCTGGAATTACCCACCCAGCCAGGTCAGGTAGCAGGGGCTGGACTGACTTTTTCTTCGTAGGCAATGGGGAATTACAATGTCTGACAAAGCGGTTGCATTTTATTTTATTCGTGGAATGTTTCTCTTAAATATTGTTTATACAAATTCCTGATCAGCATCGGTCCAACCGAGATCTTGGCATTCTCGTCTTAAAAGCAAAGTTCCTATTTCTCTATTGGCCCCTTGAAAGTATGCAGAGGTTTTCACTGAGCCGGTTATCAAATCAGGTTTCTGCTCCATTTAATTGTTATTTCTGTAACTGTTTCGCCCGCCCTCAATAGATTCCACACACACATTCTGCACGCCGCAAGGTTCTGTTAACTCATCGGGGGATGACGTGAATTTGTGTACCAGCTCCACGTGATGTACTTCTAAAATAAAGAAGAAGGCAGTCTGAGCTGGCGACGGGGTTGGTTATATGTGTTCATATTTATGCTCTCACCTTGGATGCCACAGGTGCATAGCAAGATTACCTGTGCTGCCATCTGACTGCGATTTTTCTCCTGCGGACATAACGTTGCCGTAATATGCACATGTTTTCGCATGTGACGTCACATTCGCTCCTGTTACGCTCGGTATTATTCAGCAGAGCCACCAACCACCGGCCTTGGCACGTGGTTTTGGGATTTACGTGCCCCCACCACCGTCTACATTGGTCGACACAGCCTTAAAGCTATATACTAGCTCAGTGAGGATTAATAATTTAATGTTCTGGCAGAGACTTCCTAGCCCGTGAGCAGCTCGAAATGTTTAACTTACTTTCATCAGAGACTCGGCCACCACGAGTGTCAATCATCAAATTAACATCCCCATTGCAATGTTTACACTACAGGCGTTGCCGCGGAAGTAAGACGATTCAAACGCTTGAGTTGAGTTCTCCAGCGGACTAGATCAGCTTCCGTCAATCTGTTTACCACATTTCCGAAATTCTTATCCAGATCTCAGTCAGTTTACAGGAGTGCGGGTGGTGAAAGGATTGTTTGCGGCAGCCGGCTTTAAAAAACGTATACAGGAACGGAGTTCAGATCCAGATGGAACACATGGGAACCTCGCTGGGCCAACGGCGGTGGATAAGGCACTTGGATCGTCTGCGCCAGCGCCCATGTGTGTTTTCTCGGGCACGGGCGTTTCCAAGAGGGGAACAGACGGTTTGACTCCTCCCCAAGAATCTTTAGTTAATCTTTTTTAAAAGAACGAGAAGAACGTGAAGTAGCTGAGTATTAATCGCCCCCTCAGAGATTTGCTCAGTTACGCCCATTGCTTCGGCGGCTTCGCCTTGTGACCTTTGGCGGCGTCAGCCCGATTTGCAATTTTTCATGGAAACTGCGCTGTCGGCGGCTAGTGGCACATATGCTGACCAGAAGGACAGGAACAGCGGACGCATCCTTGAGTGCAGAATGTGTGAAATGTGTGAAATTTGCACCCAGTTGTGCTCGGACTGGCGACAACGTGTCTTTGCCTTTTCCATGGCTGGAAAGCGGATTGCGTGGGAATTTATTCGGGAAAGTTTGTGGAAAGAGCACATCTGCTTTAAGGTCTGATGCCAACCTGCAGGCTCTGTGACAGCGTGGAAGATGCATGTATCTAGGGGTTCGAGAGCGAATTCCTGAACGGCCCAAACAGCAATTAACAATTTCCAATGCAAATTTGTATCTAGAGTTTGTATACAAAATTGGGACCTGCCACTCCCTCGTGTGGAGCGTGACAGCCGCAAGCTAAGCGAGCAGGAGCACCGCCAATCAAACATGCGTGCAAGAAATCATACCCAGGGAACACAATTAGATACTGAAAAGTACGCTATTATTGTCAAAAGTTCGGGACGAGGACTGCTGGCGAGACACATCGCAGACAACCCCCACATCGCAATTTGGGAAGGGTTCTGGCACGCAGAGGGACTGGCCGGCAGCATCAGGAGTATTTAATGGGTCTGGAGAGTAGTATCGCAGCCATTCCCACGCTTCTTGGTACGGGAAACACCCGCAAGCGCATCGACCAGAGCAACAGCCTTCTGACTGGCCTGCATCTGCATCAGGGCCTCCGCTGGCCCCAAACACCCCTGTAGCTGTGAAATTACACAGAAGCAATACGGCAGCGGCAGCAAATTGGTAATTCGAAAGTCGAGACCGCTCTGGGCGAGAGCTGCCACTGGGCCGCAGCCCCGAAACGAGGTGCGGGAATGAGTTACTTAATAGAGAATGTCTTGGCATGTGGTCATGGCGGTGGCGGTGGCATCCACCTCATATCTTTCTATTTATACCCGTCTGTGCGTGCTCTTGCAGTTCGTTGATAGCAGTGGCCACCCCTGGATCGGGATGGGGATTGGAACTGAGGATTGGGGCCTGTGTCACTCACGCTGAGTTCCGCATAGGAGATATTTTCATATCAGTGCCGCCTGCCAGACAATTTGCACTAAAGTTTAGCTGCAATTCGGGACCCGAATTAGTATTTATTTAGACTTGTTGGATTGGATCATACGAAGCGAAGTGTAGCGTAATGGTACTTGGCCCAGGCAGGCAGCGTTTTGACATCTTCGGGTTTTCCGGTACCTGTCGACGCGTCGTCGGCCCTAAATGCACTTCCTGCTATCGCTTTTGCTATTGCCATTACCCATTTGGACATTGCCCATCGGGCATTGTCAAATCCTTGTCATAAAACTGCATTGTTCACGTGTCCTTTGTTGCAGCGGAATTTTCATTTTTGCAGTCAACACACAAAGAGCCAGACAGAAGACGATTTTGTTAATTTTTGGCTGGCGCCAGCTGCACAGCTGGTTGCCGTGGCCTCGGACCTGCTGCAGTGTGCGGTGCGATTGCCGTGTCATAAACGCAATGCAAATAAGTGAGTGACCGGCGGCACAGGTTTCTGGTCTGACCAACCGACCGACCAGATGCTTGCAGTTCTCGCGCCTCGACGTTGACACGCATGAGCGTAGCCGGAAACATTCCGCCGGGAGAACGGACTCCCCCGCTGCCAGCCCCCCGCCCGACGCCACTGCGATGCCACATGCCATGCCGCAGCGCCGCTCACCCCGCTGATCACGGGCTATTGGCCACTCATTTGCCAATGTTGGCGCATTCGCCACTTCTACTTGTCGCCGTCCCAGCAACTGGTTTGAATTCTTCATTTGCGTGCCGAAGGCATCTGGTGCCCAGTTGCCAGTTGCCTTGGCCGGACTCAAAATTCGCGAGTAAGCAATTCGCAAACTGAAGCCTCAGCAAAGCGACTATTTAGCCGGCAGGTTTAACTCTTTCTCAGCCTGCCTCCTGGTCGAGCTCCTCAAAATGGGTGGGAAGGCAGGTTCCAGGGAGGCGAATTAATGCAATGCTCCTAAAAGACCCCATCTTCAGATTATGACCGAGGGATTTGCCCGCATAAACTTGCCACGATATCTGCACCTTTTGGTTGCACGACAGCTTTGTCCTTACCTCCAGTGGTCTGCCGTACCGAACCATCGTACACCGGCCGTGTTCTTGAGGACACCTTGTCATGGAAAGGTGCAGACCAGACCAACTGCCACCGCTGATGATATGCTGGCGGGCATCGCCTGTTGATCGGCGCTGTCTTGCCTAAATTAATAACTGCAGCGTGCGGTCGGCCGGCTCTCAGGTGCTTTTCGAAAGTTCATTCAGTGAAGCGGAGTAAAAGCAGCAGGTAAAATGACCCTGACGACGGGCCGGAATGGATGTCAATTTCTACGAAAATTAAATGGATAAATTATTGACGCCAATGCGTTCGGCTGATGCAGCCGCCACTCTAACAGCGGCACTTAAGATTCCCAGATTGGAGCCTTAACTTGTTTTCCAAATGTATTCAGTATCTAAAACCAATGTTTCCGCATTAATTCGTATTTCTGAACCCATAGCTCCCCGAGTTATACAATGAATGGCTTATTGAAGGCGTAGTACTTATGCATGAAAGGCCTCAGCGTGCCACACACTTCGCACTGTCTGGCACTCTGCAAGATAGTGTTCAAGCCGACACCTCCAGAGGTGCTAGACAGTTAATTAATGTGGTTTTATTCGTATATGCATACTAAAAATAGTACAAAGCTGAATATAAATAGTTGCTTATAATTTAATTAGCACATTTTCGCAAATCTAAGTCGGCAATCCGAATTTAAATTTAACTTGACCTCAAATGGGCTGAAAGTAATCTCAGATTTATCGGGGTCTTGTTATCTTGGCGGTGTTGAGCTGTTAAAAACCATCGAACTTCTTGATCGAACTTATAAATGGTTTTATATGATTTAAGATCTCCATCTTAAAGTAGACTAGCTAATTACTTTAAATACCAATAAGTGCATTCTGGATCGGGATGGCCAGGGGCCCAGTCTCAAAGGTATCTACTCAATATTTTATTATATTAATCAAAATCTAACAATTAACCTTTACCTGGATCAGGATCAGGATAAGGATCGACCTTGCGAATATATTGACTTCGTCTAGCCAAAGTTAGCTTCCCTTCTGGCTTATATATCAAACGGGTGCACTTGTCGTCTAGAACGCCAAGATCCGCAGATCTAACAAGCTGATAGCGGCGGGCTGCACATGAAGAAAATTGGCGCCAGCCGTGAAAAATATGTAGACAATTAGAATAGCATTTTGGCTTTGCTCTGCGGACCGCCGATTCATTAAGTTGTTCGGGCGCAGGCACACATACGTATCAGTATATATGCTGCACATATGCGGCGATCTCGGCGCGAGGCTCTATGCAACATCTTGTCAGAATGTCACTAATTGGACTTTGTACCCAGCGGCCGATCTTTTTGGCAACGCTCGGATGAGGATGGTGGCGCATTCAGTGGCATCTGTCGTTCAAGTGTCTTTGCTTTCTGGCACAAAAGTTCAAAACGAAAAGAGCGGAGGCGTCCCAGACTGCGTCGCCGGCGGACATTGGAATACAGCTGCAAACGAACGTATCGAAGACGCCAGTTACCATTGATTAGGTCTTTGGAAATGTTACACAAATGGATGGACGGGGACTAGCTCCCGAAGAAGACGCAGAGATGTCACCTTTTGGAATAATTCAATTCCGCGGGGTGGCGTAAAGTCACAAAGGCCATATTTATGTGCTCGCGCTAAATGCCCAAGACGTTAACGGCCAATAAGACGCAACCCTGGGTTAAAAAGCACATAAACAAAATTGGCGGCATCGCAGCTGGCCATGTACGCATGGGGCCTGCACTCGTGCTCATATTTATTAGGATGTATGGAAATGATGGGGCACAGTTCGTCATAATTTGTCGCCCGAACAGACATGCTTCGAAATGGAAAGCGGTACGCAGTCATGATGCATCATGGGAACAGAAACAGGAAGAAATACGTATGCACTATTTTTTTATTATTTGTTGGTTTTCTACTTTTCACAGAATCTCAATTGGTTAATTGAAACCCTTGGTTGTATTAATTTTGCAAAGTCTTTATGTTTTCGTACTATTTTCGAGAATTTTGTTTTCTTTCAGTGTATGCCATAATTTGTTTAAAAATGGATTAAAGCAAAAGCAATGTGCAGTATATGTGCTTAAGAACTCATTAAGATTGTCGCCACCACCAAATTTATTCGCAATTTGGGCAATTTGATGAGACAGAATACTTAATTTGCGGTGGACCTTACTTTTAATGGAATACTCTTAACGCATTTCCAAGAGGTCTTGGTGTAGGCCCTACACTTTTGGCCGCCTTATAAAATACTATCAGGACTGCTCATCGTCAGCTTTAATTTGACCGACACCCACATAAAATCACAACTGTCTCCCACTGACAAACACACTTCCCCACCCCAAATACCCGTATGCCACCCCCCGCCCATACATTCCGGCCGGCATGCAGCTCGTAAAAACATGGCGCAGTCCCAGGCGGACCGGAATGTGTGCGGCGTGTTCTAAATCTAAAAAAAAATCCCGCCAAAGCCACTGCAGCTGTTGCTTGTGGGTGAAAGTGAAAACTTGCGGCACATGTCTTTTGGCCGGAAGCGCATGAAAATTGAAATAAAACGCCATGATGACTTCTGATTCTCATATTGCGTGATCCCATCACAAATCATGCAAACCATTGGCATAAACGAGTTCTGAATTATCTGATTTGATCCAGATTTACACATACCTAATTTAAAATAAATAAGTATGTATTATTTTATGCTTTACATAGAACTATTTATGTACATATATTCTTAATACATCGTCTGTAACGACGCTTGTATTATTTTTATTGATTTTTTTAAATGGCTTGATTCTTTTGGACAACTTTATTTCTATATGTAAAAGCAAGTACTAATTTCAAAGCGATATGGTCGATTGATTGATTGTCTTATTTTTATTTTTTTTTTTTAATCAAATAAAAACACCTCTTAACGAGGTGAGATTAAAGTGACGATGGCACATCCAACACCAAAAATTTCTGATACCAAATTTTGTGACGATTAATAGTTATTTAAACAAAAATATTTAAAAAGTTTTTAATTAGTTTCAAAATCGGCACGCTGCCTGTTTTGCCTTTTTAAATTTTTCAGCTAAGTGCCGATTTTGAAACTAATTAAAAACTTGTTAAATATTTTTGTTTAAATAACTATTAATCGTCACAAAATTTGGTATCAGAAATTTTTTGGGTTGAATGTGCCATCGTCACTTTAATTTCACCTCGTTAAGAGGTGTTTTTATTTGATTATAATTTAGTCCAGAAGTTTGCAACGCAGTGAAGGAAGCATTTTCGACTCCATAAAGTATATATATTCTTGATCAGCATCACCAGCCGAGTCGATCTAGCCATGTCCGTCTGTCCGTCTGTCTGTCCATCTGTCTGTCCGTTGCAACGCAAACTAGTCTCTACGTTTTTGAGCTATCTTAATAAAACTTTGCAGATAGTCTTTCTTCTATTGCAGTTAGTACATACATATGTCGGAACGGCTGAAATCGGACCACTATATCTTATAGCTGCCATACGAATGATCGGAAAATTAATGAAGCAAAAAATATAACTTTTCTGTTTTTCAACGTATTTTTATAAATTTCAAGATCTAGCTGTTTTAAAGGTTCAAGTATTCCGTCAGTAAAGCTACGTACTCACCAGCGCTAAAATTTAGCAACCAAATGAGTGCGAGCGAGAGACAAATACACTTTTTCGGCCCCTCTTAGCAAGGTCGGTACGCAGATGAGCTAAGAGAAATACTAGAATATACTAGAATGAACAACGCGCTAGATATTTTGAATCGGCTGAGTCTTCGCAAGGGTGGCGCGAGAGGAAGGAAATATTTGATAATTCCCCGCGACCCTTGCGAAATTGAGACAGGCAATTGGAAACAAAACCCTATGGCGGGACTTTCCAGCGGGGAAAAATTAATTTATTTACAATACAATCAAAGAAGATCCAATTATATGCAATCTTGACCATAAAATTAAAAAATTAAAAATATTAAAACAAAATGAAGTCTTAAAATATGTATGTTATTTCACAGAGAAATAAGCAAAT
>VNJZ01000780.1:0-21101 GCA_008042795.1 Drosophila asahinai | reverse complement strand
AAAAAAAAAAAAAAAAAACCATGGCCAGCAGGTGTTACAGGTGAGCTACAGGTGACAGTCAGTCAGTCAGCTAGGCAGACGGAATGTCTGGCGCGGCATGTCTGTGGCTTGGATTGGATTGGAGTGGAGTGGAGCTGGAATGTCAAACGTTTATTTGCCGGTAATTAAATTTGAAAATGATTTAAATTTCACCTAGCGAATATTTCAAATTGGTCTTAACACTTTCTTCTTTCTTCTCTCTGGCAGCCAGAAAAGCAGCTCTCTTCTGGCCAGAGGCCCACCCGCAAGCGCAAGTGGATGACCCACCTGGTCCCCGTCCTTCTCCTCCTCCTCCTCCTCAATCCGGCTGATTGCAGATTTGTTTTCTATTTGCAATTGATCGATGCGATGCTGGCCTGCCAAGCAATAACAACAGCAGCAGCAGCAGCAACGACAACAGCGACAGCCACAGCCACATAAAATTGAAAAGAAAAAACCGAAAAAACACAGAAAAAAGTGAACATAAAAATTGAGCTGGACGTCGTACGAGCTGGTGTCCACGTCCACGTCCACGTCCATGTCCACGTCCGGTGGGTTCGTTAATGGCATTCCGAACTTGGGATCACGCCGTTGGATTATATGGCCAACGATGGATTGGGCCAACTTTCAGCTCGGCAGCCCAGATAACCAATCAAATTATTAACTAAAAAAATTAAATTAAAGCTAGTTCATTGGCAAAGTTATTCCACAGATGCTGAAATATATTATTTATTGTCCATTTAATATCATCTGAAAATAAGGAAACCAAACCTTTATAAACATTTTTAAGAAGTTGTGCTATATCAATAGATTCCTCCGTATATTTCCTGAGTTCTTTACTAAGATCTTAGTTACCTTATAATTAACCAACTGCCCTTTAACTAATTACTAACTTTATGTATGTATTTTATGGATTTTTAGCTCATGTATTTCTATATTATAATATCTTTCATAACAAGTCCCATCTTTGTCACAACTTATCTTAATTTTCCCCAATTAACAACTTGTCTAAATTAACTTTTACCTTATAATTAACTGACTTCCTTTTAACTAATTACTAACTTGATGTAGTTAAAACTACTCTCTTAGCCCATGTATGTATTTTATAGATTTTTAGCTCATGTACATATTTCTATATTATAATATCTTTCATAACAAATCCCATCTTTGTCACAACTTAACTTAATTTTCCCCAATTAACAACTTGTCTAAATTAACTTTTACCCAGAGCCATCTTGGAGTGATTCTGGAGTGCCTGACACCTTCTCCTCCGTCTTTTCCTCGAGTGCGTGTGCCTTGAAGAGTGTGTGGGATTAGTTCAAGTGCAGCCGGTGCTCCACTCATCACAGCACTTGGCGCATGATATACCGTATTTCTTGGGCTACACCGCCCAAAAAGCATGTCTGTATTACCTTTTTATTATAATTAAAATATTATTTCCTTAAAACTAAAAAACAGAGCACTAGAATTCACAACTGGAACTAGTTCAGTGATATGTTAGAATGGCATGGGATAGTAGATAATAAATAGGAAACTTTTTTTGTATTGCAAAATAAATGGCAGAGGCTGGGCGGAGAAATTTGCCGACTTACGAGCCTAAGCTAATTTCAAAAGGATACTGATGATGTCTAAAGGCAGCTGACAAATTATTTTGTTAGTTTTTGATTCCAAAAAAGATTTCTATGATTTTAATGATTTCTATGACTTATTTTTCTTATCTCTCTGTGCAGATCTTGGCTAGTTTCGCTCGGCGTTCAATTATGCGGCGACACACACACACACTCGTACACTAGCCATGGAGTGGAAAATGGCCAAGGAGGTGGAGTTCCGGGGCCTCGCGGTGCGTGCCCTTCCCATGGCCACCATCCATCATCATCTGGCGGCGGCGGACATCGTCTCGTCGGGGCGCACATAACCCATCAAGTGGGTTCCGTTTTGTTTGCGCATGCGCGGCGCATTCAGCATCGATATTTCACGATCGTCGTCGTCGTCGTCGCTGGGGCTTTATGGCAATGGAGTGAAAAAAAAAACGTTGAAAACGGGGGAGATGCGATGGCGATGGAGATGGAGCCCACTTCGTGCTGCTATTTGGTGGTCCGCGATTTTGTTTTCATTTGGAAAGTGGGTGTGTTTGCCTAGCTGTCCGGCTCCCCTCAGCTCTGGGACTTTTGGCGGGGGAGAGAACCCAGACTGGGCCCTGGGAATGTCCGCTTTTTTGGCGCGCGGGTCAAAGCCTCAAGTTCGAGGCTGAGGAAATGTCTGAGGAAATGTCTGAGGAATGTGTTTGCCGGCCAAGGAAAGTGATCTACGAGTGATGTGATCTTTCTAATATGACTTTTTCCTCGGGCGGCCGGGTTAAGTGGAAGCTCAACGGTCAAGTGGTTGTTTTTTCGGGTAATTTATATTCACTTTTAAGGTGGCCCCTCAAATTGTTGTGGGTTTTAAGTCAATCAGTGACTAAAATCAGTGAAGAAATGAGTGAAATCAGCGAACTTATCGAATATTTAGAGTTACTATAAAATTAAATATTAAAATAATAAGCTGAACCCGGAAATACTAAGTAAATACTGAAATAGTATGCTGAAACCGGAAATACTAAGTAAATCCTAAAATAATAAGCTGTAACCGGAAATGGAAGTAGTTGGTAACACTAAGACTTTAGAGTCTTGTTCGTATTTATTATTTTAGGAACTATATAAACTAGAGTACACTTCAATCTAAACGTTTTTATAAGTTTTTTGTTAAATTTAAAGATAACTTCATCTCGCTTACTTTCAAGCCTTCAGAAAATATTCCACAGTTCCAAGCCGTTCCATTCCAATCGGTTCAAATTCTTTGGTATTTTCTTTTGGTATTATTTTACAAAAAAATTTAGTTCCGCAGTTTCAGTCCGTTCCATACCAATCGATTCAAATTCCTTGGTATTTCCTTTGTGTGTTATTTTTTGAAGCAACTCAAACTCAAACCCGAAACTAAACCTGAAACCCTTTTTTTATCGATATGAAAGTTCTTCGAACCAAACCCAAAAAACTTTCATGACGAGAAGTATCGAAAAGCATGCTCTTTGCGGAACTTTCATAACCATCCATCCATCTATCCAAGGCGGGTCCGCACCTCAGATGCTATACGATTGCCAGGCTGTTTTGCAGCTCACAAGAGATGGCCTCGGGCGGCCAGCGCGAGATACTCAGATACTTTTGGTTCCCCCGGATACTGGGATACTTGGTTACTTCGGATACCCGAGATACTCGCCGATACATGCGTGCTGGTGTGCTGGCTTAGATTTGCCGAATTGTGAGCCGAAATCGAATGGGATCGAATGGTATCGAAGGGGATCTCTCTCTGGGGGCGATCTCTGGGACTGGTTCCGCCGAAGAATCTTTTTTTTTCGGACAGCAGCGGCGGCTAATTGACTTTCAATGTTGTTTTATTTTTCGTTTCGTTTCGTTTCGTTTAATTTTTACTTTACTTGAGAGGCGAGAAAGTGAAATTGATAGGCAGACAAGTGGCTTTCGGTTATGGAACAGGAGGGGAGGAGGCTGAGAGGGGGCTTTAAGCCGAATTTAGAATCCCAAACAGACGCTTTCTAAGTCCCAAGGCCTTCCCTAAAAAAGCATGACATTGCAACTAGAGGGGACAGAGGGAAAAAGTTAAACTTTAGTATTAAATTCTTAAGAGCTTAAAAATTAATAAAGAACTCCCCTCTGCCACTTTAATTTCTGTTAAATAATTTAAATAAAATTAATTGAATTAAGTTAGTCATATTTCAGGTATATTTCAGACTACCTTCTGGCATTTTTTCTCGGTGCATCGACTGCAGTAACCCAATTCTTCTCCCTTGGGTGGCGGCGGCTCTTCTCTCGATATTTCCACACCCACAGCGGTGGACAAAAAGAGGGGCAAAAAGTGTCTTCTCATGGCTTAATGGCACTCGGTTGCTACTGTTTGCTGCTGCTGCTGCTGCTGCTGCTGCTGCTGCTGCTGCTGCTGCCACATGTTGCAGTTGCACTTTGTTTTTGCTGGCGGCGTTTTCACTTTGTTCGAGATCTGCCGTTGCCACCTTGTAGCCCTCGGAACAACGCTGGACAAATGGCCGAAAGGTTACTGCCTAGACACACTCTAAAAATAATTACCTGAAATAACAAAAAGAATTAGGAAAAAAATTAATTAGTATATTAAAAGATACATAAGATCTATATAACGATCTATGTAAAAACACCTGTATTATATTTTTAAAAAAGTTATTGATGCTTAAAGGTTTTGTTTTTAGATGAGAAATTATTTTTATACCATTACAAATGTATTTTATGGCAGTAGGTACATTTTTTCGAATCTGAACCTATTTTTTGAGCGAAAATCAATCATATAATAAAATGAATTATACAAAATACCTTTAAGTTAGAGAATTTTTTGTTTGTTGTCTTTTCTTTTCTTCTCTTTAATCCCTGGGATTTAATTTTAAATGTGTCTAAAGGAAACTCTGTAAGTTACTTATAGAAAATAGATGTATGATCAACTTTGAACTAAGTTTACCAGGCTAAGAAATAATTCTGAATTCTAGTTTAATCTATTATAATTATTTCGAATAAGCTTTATATGCCCTCTTAAAAATAGAGTGAATCCTTAAGGAACTTCCCCATAATATACCACAATATTCCCAATTTTGTGAGCAACTTTTTTGGGTAATTTATTTTGTGAAGTGCAAGAGCCCAGGAGAGGCAAGAAGCGGCTGCTGCTGCAACTGCTATAACGACAGATGACAAACGCAGGCAGTTTGCCGGCGATGATGAAGTGTCAATGCAATGAAAACTAAACCAATAAATTGTGAGAGCGACCCAAATAGTTGGCTAGAAACCGGCATAGCGAAGAGGATTTTGGTTCGTAGCTGGGAGTCGTGGCTCGCAGCTCGGACTCGTGGCGCGGTGGGTAGAGTGACGAACCAAGAACCGTAGTAGAATCCCGATGGACACGGGGGAACCTGGGGCACAACCCCAGACCTTTTTTCATGTAGTGCCGCAGCCGCATTTGGTCAAAAGTCCCCTCCCCTCCCCTCCGTTACCAACTTCCCCCCTTAAAAGTTGTGAGAAATTGAAGCGCAATTCAACGTCGACGGACGGATGGTGAAAGTAACAAGATACTTTTAATAAGACATCTTGCGATGCCGCTTAAGATGCGTGCGGCGTGCGACCAAAGACAGTCTCAGCCCTTCTCCTTGGCTCCAGCCCAAAGGTCTCTTCTCGCTCTCCAGTCTTGGTTCTTCCGTCTCCATTCTATGGAGATGGCCAGGCCAGGCTCTCATGCAAAACCGCCAGTAATTGACCAAGTTAGCAGACGACGATGGCAGACTGGCTGGCGCGTGTTACTTAATGTGCTTAATGCTGTGGCCCCCGAAACCAATAGACGTTCGGATCGAACCGATAGCTGCTGGCCACTTTCTGGCGGAACCGAAGCAGCTCCTTTAGCTGCATATCCCCAAGACCAAGACCATGACCAAGTCCAGCTCCAAGTCTAGTCGCGATCGAAATTACTCCAATTTCGAAACGAGTCTTTTGGTCATATTTAGCAAACAGGAATCGCGCGAGGAGATGTCCGAGGCCGAGGCCGCGGCTGTGGCGGCGCGCCGCCCCTAAAAACTCAAAACTGCAAAGTGGAATTGAAATGGCGATGAAATGCCCGGCCCCGACTTCACCACCGTGCACAGTGGAATGGAATATGTACAGCCTTGAGATCTACATAAAAGGAATTGGAAATGATGTGATTTTTTAAAGTATTAATGATAAAGCTGGATAAAAATACAAGTTTGTGATGTCTGTGTATGAAAATAATTGATTTTAAATCGATTTATATCGGAGTTTTTCCAGCTATTATTGAATTTCGATAAATAAATAAAAGTTCTCATTTTAAATCGATTTATATCGAAGTTTATCATGCTAGAAGGTCGATAAGATAAGTAATAAGATGAGATAATGGCGTTAATTGTTAAGCTTAAATTGATAATGAAGCATTAAATATATATTTTGATAAATCATTATATATAAGATGAGTTTGAGGAGGTGTTTTTCTCTAACTACTATTGTGATAAATCATTATAAATTAGATGAGTTTGAGGAGGTTGCGTGTCAACAAATATATATATTTTTTAATCTATATTCGATAATAAAAATATATTTCAATAATTCACTGTATATAAAACATGATTGAGAAAGTTGTGCATCGAATAATATCGATATTATTCCATCTCTAATTGATAATAAAGCAATATAACTGAAATAATATTTAAATTAAACTGTTTATTAAAAATAATTAATAATAATATTCTCTGTAAACATCCGCCAAAAGTGAAATGTTTTTCGGAATAGTAGTCGTTCCTGGCAGTTCATCGTGCAATATTCTGTGCCCACTGTGCCCAGGCAGAGGCGGCGGCATCAGGTTGTCGCCGCCGTCGTCGTCGTGGTGGTGGTTGTCGTGGCTGCAGTTGCTCATCCTATTATTTCAACGAGAGCAAGTGCAGCCGTGTATGTTTTTATTTTTTTTTGTTTTTGTGTTTTTGCTGCCGCTCGGCAATGCCAAATGCGGCACTTGGCAAAAATATTTTATGGAAAAGTGGAACAGTCGATGAAACATTACAGGGGACAGAGACTGGACTGCATAAATAACAGAATAAAGCGCGATATCTCTGCCTTTGTCACCTTTTGGGTCACCTTTACAGAGATCCCCTTCGTGTCACTCCCACTGGGGAGTTGAAGCCACGCCATGCCACGCACCGTGTGGCAGTCAAAGGGCGCCCACACCCATTTCCGAGCTTGATTGCTTGCCGCAAATCAACAACAATTGGAGCATGGGCAGTGCCTCTATAGGGGGGGATAAAAGGGGGGCACCACCGGACCCAGTGGCAGCGGCAGCGGGGGAATAGAAAGTGCAAACAGTTAGAGGACTTGTCCCCATGCAATTGTCGTCGTCGTCGTCGTCTGCTTCTGTAACCCATTGCAACTGAAAGTTGAAGCTGCTGCCCAGTATAAACAAACAGAAGACTGGGGAAACCGACAAGCGAGCAACTAGCAACTGGCAACCAGCAACTAGCAACTAGCAACTAGCAGCCGACGACGACGACGCATGCCACAGCCGCACTACACTGCTGCAAGTGGGTTAGTCAAAAATTTAAAACATGTACGTGTCACGTTGTGCTTAGCTATATAAATTTTTGCATTTGGTATTAAGTATTAGTAATAAATTAGTTAGGTTAGTAAGCCCAAGTATGGCCCAAGAAAGCCAGCTCGTAAAACTCTTTTTTTTACACACCCAAACAAAAAAAAAACAACAGTTTAACCTTTCTACGCGTTGTCTTAAAAGTATACTCAAGCAGTATAACGAGTTTAGTATAAATTTTATACTTCAAACTATCAAATGTATACTCCAAAGTTTAGTTTTTATACTCTATAGTTTCAATTGTGTATTTTTGAGTATTATTTGTATACGAACCTACATCGAAAATTCGATAACATATCGCGTTAGCTGGAATTTAGTGCTTTTCTGTTTGTCGCGTTAGTGATTATTATGAAATATTGGTGCAGATGATTATAAAATGTATACTTTCGTAGTATTAAATTGATAAGCATCTTATTAAGAAGTTTTTTATACTCAAGAGTATAGAATTCATGTAACAATCGTATAGGTTCTATGATGATTTTTTTTGGGTGCATGAAAAATTCGAATATTTTTTATCCTGTCCTCATTTTTTTTTACATTTCCTGGGGGGCTTTATTCAAAACTCAATAGTAAATTATAGCTACAGTTTTATTTAAAAAGTATTTAATAATGATTATCTTAAAATTATAATTATATGAAAAAAAAAACAATTTCTGGGAATGTAAGCTTAAGCATTTGATACAAATTAGTTTTAAGATGAAATGGTACAAAAGCTTTCAGTATGTTATCAAAAATAATAAATTCTGTGACTAAGGCATTGAAAATAAAATAAGTTCTTAAGAAAAAATTTATAATTTAAAAAATTAATAATAAAAAAAAAAAAAAAACATTTCACAAAAATATAAAAATATGTTACTAAGGGATTCAATAGAAAATAAACTATTGATAAGAAATTATTATTATTATTTTTGATTTAAATTTATTAATCTCTTTAAAAGATTACAAATACAAACAATAAAAATTTAAAGCAAAAAGTAAAGCGAAATAACTGGCCAATTTCTCGCAGTGCAGGCGGCGATATCAGGAGGCAGAAACACCAAAAACATCAGCAATATCGGCTGCAACCGGCAAGCAGTACGCTGTACTTGAACAAGTCGTACTTGGCATCGCTTTTTTGGACTTGGCTTGGCTTTGGCCGACTGCCTCAGTGAGGAGGAGGCCTTCTTTCAATGGAAAGAAAGAAGAAATTTCGCTGCTGCTGCGACTGTTGCTGCCTGCTGCCGCCTGCTGCTGCTGCTGCTGCTGCTGCGACTGCTGCTGCGCATGCGAAGTGTTCCGCTGCGAGAAAGCAGGTGTCTGCAGCATTCGGCGCTAAACCACGGCGCGGACCAGACGCGTTTTTCTCTCTCTCGCAACACTCGACCGATACGATCCGATCCGATCCCGATCCTCGAGGCGAACCGTTGTTCGTAAACTCTAAACAAATAAATAACTAAAATAATACAAGAAAATACAAAAAAAAAAAAAAAACAAGCAAGAAAAACCGAAAATAAACAAATAAAAACGCCTAGCGAATCCCGAGCAAAACAAAAACCAATACAAACACACACATTTGTGGCGAAAAGCGGCGCAAAGGAGAAGAGAAGAAAGAACCGCTCGCCCGCTGCAGCGGCTGCTGGCCCAGTGATTGATCATCAACGCTTTTTGTGTCCTTTTTTTTCTGTTGCAGTTTGCAGTTTGTTTTTTTTGTTGGTACTTTTTTTTTTCTGCGTGTGTGCTCCACTTGCGATCGATAATTGTAGAACCGCGTGCAACGCCCCACCATCCCCCTACCCCACCCGAACTGTGCAACACTAACGGCCACCCGTTACTGCGAGTGCAAAGCAACTGTTTTCGAAAGTTGCCGCAACGCAGACGTAGCAGCAGACGCAGACGCCGAGACGCAGACCCAAAACGCAGAAGCAGAGGGGAGGCAGAAGCAGAGAAGCAGCAGCAGACGCAAACGCATCCTGTTGGAATTGGTCGCGGAACTAAAAACTGGAACGGAGGAATCGGGCCAGGGACGAGAGGTGAGTGGAGAGTACCGTTACAAGGAAGTAACTATGAGGGAATGTGTGGGAGTGGGAAGTAGGAAATGATATGCATGTCTGAGATCTTAGGTTCCTTAACTTAACAAGCAGTACTTTATATAAATATAGGTATATATTTTCCATTGAATTGACAAATTAATTTCGATATATTATCTGAGGATATTAAAGACATTAAAAATAATCAATTTAGTTAGCACATTTTATTAATTCTAGTTTTCACTATCTGTTATTTAATTTGTAGTACAAATTCTTCAGTCTCTACTAGTCCCTACTATCTCTAACTTAATTTTTAATATAAATTTTTCAGTCTACTAGTTTCTACTATCTTGAATTTAATTTGTAGTACTAATACCAATTCTTTAGTCACTACTTTCTTTAATTTAATTTTGATTACCAATTCTTCAGTCTCTCCTATTCTTTAGCATCTTTAATCTAATTTGTGGTCCCAAATCTTCAGTCCCTTCTTTCTTTAATTTCGTAA
This sequence comes from Drosophila asahinai, assembly GCA_008042795.1. Lineage (NCBI taxonomy): Eukaryota > Metazoa > Arthropoda > Insecta > Diptera > Drosophilidae > Drosophila > Drosophila asahinai. The sequence goes on along the minus strand of VNJZ01000780.1, from coordinate 11,366 downwards.
CCATTTTTAAGAATTCAAGACTTTAAAAATTTAGTTTTGGTTCTACGAAAACGATAAGGAAATATACCTTCTAAGGCTTACTGTAAACCCTTCTTCTATTCTTCTTCGATTAAAAGAAATTAAGAATGAAATAATAAGAATGAAAAGACACTTTGAAGATACCAATTTTATTATGCTTTCTTTCACATTCATATGTAAATATTTATCAAGCTTGGACTATTTAAAATGATTATAAAAAGAAAATTAAACTAAAAATAAATCCCCCAATATCTTAAAGTCACACAAGTTCAAGGTCGCAAGGAAGCTGAATGAAAATAAGCCAAGTCCATTGAATTCTTCCAGCTACAAGCCAATTCTTTCGACTTTCCTTACTCTCTCTTTCCATGGCATTTCCTCACACCCAAGGCATCAGTGCCTTGGACAATGTCTTAGGCCTTCTAATTGGTCAACTGAGAGCATTCATGTTTGTCTGGGCCAAGATGACCCACTTCACTTATGGGGAAACCTATTAACACTTTTCACCTCTCACCCCGTCTTCAGCCTCAGTCCCAGTCCCCCCCCATTTAAAAGTTAAGTGAGTTGTCATTAAACAGATTCTTTTCTTTCTTGACTTGTCGCAGCTTCCCTTTTCTTTTCTTTTCTTTTCTTTTCTTTTCTTTATTTTTTGGTTTCCTCTGTGTTTGCTTTTTGACAGTGGATTGTGGGTGGTAGAAGAGTCGGAAAGAGCGGAATATCAATCAATCATCATTGAGCTGACTGAGAAATTGCTAATAAATTGCAATTAGCGGGAAACACTTTCATAGCTTCATAATAACAAAAATAATAATAATAATAATAATAATACGTATAATGGCCACAAGAAGAAAATAAAAGCGAAAAGCACTTTCTTCGCTTCGTTCGCGTTGCGTTCTCCTCTTCCGTTTCTTCTGCCGCCCACAATAACAACAACAAAAGCTACAACAATGACAACACACTATTAGCTGTACATAGAAAAGAGTTAAGATCATGTTATAGAGATCAAATTAGTCATAATTATAGATTTTAAATATATTTCTTAGGTTTTAAATATTGCAAATAATTCGGAGCTAGTGGACAGATATTTATGTATTTCAATATCTTAAGTAAATATTTCAAAGAAAGAAACTTTTCCTAATGCATGTTAAAATTTATAATATCCTGTTTACACTGTCACAATCTCGGATTATTTTAATGCGTTTTCAGTGTGAACATTGTATTATTGATTTAACATATTTTGCATATTCTAATAATAATGATAAACAAATAAATTATACAGAAATCAACTCGACACCAGCAACAACAATAAAATCGGCAGCAACATGCAACATCAACGGCAACAGCAGCAACAACAGCAACAACAGCGGCCACAGCAGCTGCAACAGCAACAACTACAACACAAGCTAGTGCGCTGCAGAAATCTGCGAAGAAATGTAGAAATCGGTGCTAAGAAGATTTGGCTGCCGCTTATCATTTTCCTTTCACTGCAGGTGAGTTGAGCCGATGCAAATAATTAAAATCAATTTAAGCCAAAGCCGCAGACACAACAGCAGCTTATAAATAGATAATTCCCATTAGCGGCAGCCGGCTTAAGCTTCCCCTCTCTCTGTCTGGCTGTCTGTCTGCCTCAAGTGCTCAAGTGCATGTGTGTGTTTGCAAGTGAAAGAGTGCTGTGCGCTTGGAATGAAATGGAATGGCATGGAGAGGCTGAAAGGAATGGAATGGGACGGGATGGGACTTGTAATTGGCATGGCCTTGTTTCGCGCATCAATTGCAGAGTGTGTGTGTGTTACATGTGCTCGTTTTAGTTCCTGGAAGCATGAAATATACATGGAATATAAGAAATCGCAGGCTCGCGCAGGAAAAGCTCTGTAGAATTCCAGTAATTGCTCATTAATGGAAAGGATACACATGTGTACACATATCTGGGGAATTTTAGAAAATGTATTTCTTAAATACTTTTACAGTAATTGATTTAGAATGGGGAGAATAGCACTTAATTCAAAAATCTTTACAAGTCTAGAACAGATTTCTTGAAATGTTAAAATAAAGAATCTTCTACTTAAGAGTTGAAAATGGTAAGCCGTAAAGAAATCTTCTGGCTTCAGAGTGAATTCTAGTGAATTTATAAGAAACTAAGAAGTTTCTTATAAATATTTAAAAGGAAATAGAAATGGGTTTTAAAATATATTCTTTCTTAATAATTTATTCTGGCTTTAGAATGTATTCTACGTTTTCAGTTTCCTATAAATATTTGAACGGAAATAGAAATGGGCTTTAAATTCAACCTTTTTTTTATAATTTCGCTAGGATGTAACATAAGATTTATAAAATAAATAATTAAATCTATTTTATATCAATAAATTATTTAAAAAATAGTAATTTAAATCAGTCAAGTGATTATATCTGTTTAAAATATTAGAAAAATTCAAAAGGTAGACTATTAAAGTTTTTCCTGTATTTATAAATCAAAGTATTAAAATCAGTAGAAAGAATGTCTCTTAGATTTCCGCAAAATATTATTATTATTATTTATGTAGCTCTGTTTTATATTTCAGAAGATATTTGTTTAGATTAGATAACCTCCCATTAATTCTTTGGCCATATAAGCTGCTCACTGGCATTCTCTGGCCAAGAGGAGATGCATTCCATCTCCACTTTCGTCTCCATTTCCCTACTTCTTGGCCATCTTCACAGCGCATTCCTTTCTCTTTTTCGCCTTTTGGCACATATTAAAATTCCATGTGCATCCATTTTCCGTTTTTGTTGTTTTGGTTTTTGTTTTTCTTGGCCAGTTTGCCTAGGTAATATGAGATGGGCAACAGCAGCAGCAGCAACGCTCGTGACGTTAGAAAGTTATTTTTTTTCTGCCATTCTGGGGCGATGACACAATTTAAAACCCGAAGAAAACAATAACAAAGAGGCTGCAAAATGCCAAAAGCAAAGTTCCCATTCCTTTAACGAGCGGGCAGCATGTGGCAGAGCTTCCTTTTCGCTTTCATCTTGAGTCGCATCGCCTGGCGTTCACCTTTGACCTCTCCTCAGTCTCCTCAGTCTTCTCAGACTCTGCAGTGTATTTTCCAGCCTTTTCTCGCCCTCCTCCCCGATCCACACAGTCCTCGATTTCGGCCCAAGTGGCTGCCAAATTCCGATTCTCTGCTAATGTTTCACTTTCTCCCGATTTGGTGCGCTGCCAGTCAGACAGCATCTTCCAAAAACTACAAAATAGCGAAAAAACTACAAAAAATAAGCGAAAAAAGAGCCTAGCACATTGGTCGAGGTCAAGATTGGCAACAACAGCCGGCTTTATACAAAAATGCACCGAAAAAATGCAAATAAACAAAGATAAATATCAAGTTATTCGCACTTAAAAGAGAGTTATGACACTTTTCTTTATATATGTATTTTAATTTTAAATTTTTATTATATGAGCCTATCTTTATATATTTTATATTTACATACGTTCTTATGTGAAATTTATTATTTATTAGTATTTTTTATTTATGATACATTATTCTCAAGCATTGTATCACTAAAGATCTTTAAGTTAAGTCCAACTAAACTTAACTCTGAGGTTCTTTCTTCTTAAAAATTTGTACTTGTTTTCTTATTTACTTCCATTAAAATCACATTTCTTACACAGAAGATTTCTAGCTTACTAAAATCTTTTTTCTGCGTGTAGCCTTGCCTTGAGCTCCGTCGTCTACAGTCTTCTCCTATTCGGTCTTCAGTTTAAAGTCGCAATCATTAGTCTTTTCCACTTGGGGATTACAACGGCTACTACAAAAGCGGCGGGCAGAAGAATAAGGAACGGTGGAAAGGAACGGGAAACGAGGAACGCCCCTCTGTATGATAGCCAAAACAGTGAAGCGTACACACTTGGCACACATTTTAATTAACGCAGTTCTCCGGGTAACAGGAGGATAGGATTAATTTGCAGTTAAAAAAGGTCGCACTGAGAACAGGAAAAATATCGGAACGGAAATATATATTTATTATTATATATATTCTAAATATTCTATATATTCAATATATAATATATTTTATACATTCTATATTCTATATACTCTCTTTATTTGCCCACTATTCAAACATACAGTGTCAAAACCATATAATGATTGAATATACCATAATCTGCTTATGACACTAAGCTTTTTTACTTATTTCTTACTTTGCTGATAAATTACTCTCAAATTTAGTGTCTTATTATTTTCTCTCTGTGTTTTTGTGGAAATTGCAGCTTTTTTAGCATCCAGAAGAGCTCGACATAACATATTTATTTATTTTTGTTAGCGTTTTTGGTATTCATGGCTTGCGTCTGCAGTCGCTCTAAATCACGTTTCCGCATGCAAATTGGATTTTAGAATTTTGAATTGGCCTTTTTTTTAGTTTGCAGTGGGTTTGTGTTTTCCCTTTTTTTTTTACCATTTTACCACTTGGCCATTTTTTAGCATTTACCATTTGCCTTTTTGTCGTCAATCGTCGTCTGCCGCGCTTGCCACATCACTTTCTACCAAACAGGATTGGTTCAGGATGCCGCCGCCGTCGTCGTCGTCGTTGCGACATCCCAAGCTCCAGCTCTGGGTTACTTGGGCTACTCAGATGCTCAGCTTTTCGCAGGTTTCTCAGTTTTCTCAGTTTTCTCAGCTTCCCAGTTGGCGGAGAAAGTTGTTTTCGGCGGAGCGGCACAGATTTGGAGGCTGCATCTCGCCATCTTCGCTGGGCATCTTCATCATGGGTATGGGTATGGGTATGGTATCTTGGCCATGGCCACCATCGTTCACCTGTCCCACCTGCTGCTGCTGCCCCCCCTTCCGCCCATTCATGCATTCGTCTAATTGCCTTGATAGCTCGCCAAGTTGTGGCAACTTGGCAACTTTTGGTAACTGAATCAGTGCAGCCGCGGCGACAAGTACATGGAAAGAGAGCCATCGCTTCGGATCAAGATGTTCCTGAATGGCCAAGTGGCCAAGTGGCCAAGTGAAGGACGCGAAAAAGAAAGTAATGTTAAATTAATTAAGTTTATTAGCAGAGCTCTCGTACAAGGACAAACATAGAAAGTACAGAAAGTCTGAATCAAAAAATTAGAATGGAAATATTGGAATTGAGAGAGTTCGGTTTATACTTTTTTTTAGTAAAATTAATAAGGTCTCTTTTAGGTTTTCTTTATAAAGTGGAATAATCTGATTTTATCATAACTTATATCATATTAAACATATATAAAATCTTTGTAAATTAAGAAACTCATTACTCGGAAGAATTGGTCAAGTGTTCTCCTGAGAACAAAGAATTCTTACGGTGTCCTCTCCTTTTTCGAAACTGAAAAAAGTCCAGAACTTGATGTGAAAAATTGGTATAACTTTGTTTTAAAGCAAATAATTGTTTAACAAGAATTTATATTATAGTAAACTTATCATAGAGAAGAATTGGGTTTAGAAGAATTGCCATAGTTTTATTAAATTTTGGTTTTTAATAAAATAGTACATTTTAAAGCGAAGAATCAGAATCACTTTTTTATAGTAAACTAATCAGGGAGAATTGGTGTTAGATAAAGGTCTTAGAAGAATTGTCTTGACATCAGTTAATTTTTTTTTTTAACTTAAACCAGAAAAATAAGTTTTATTCTAAGTATATTCTTTAAAGCGATAAAGATACTAATCAGAAAGGAGAATTTGTCTTAGAAGAACTGTTCTGAGAAGAATTGTCTAATTTCTTTTAAATCTTAAACTAGAAAATTGGTATAATCCAAGCCACCACTTTAGACCGAAGAATTAGACTTACTTTATTTAGGAAAGTATCCCCAGTGAGAGCGAAGAATTGCCTTGGTTTCTTCCCACCAATTCCGCAAAGTCTTATCGGGAAAATGTATTCCAATTCGAGTCTCTGAAATCCCGGCTATTATCGGGACCGCAACATCGTCACATCATCGTTCCGGCAATTCCGTTTCGATGTCGATCGCGATCTTAATCTGGGTCTGGGTCTTCAGTTTCCAGTTTCTAGTCTTCAGTTGCCAGTTTCCAGTTTCCAGACTCTCTTCCAGTCTGGGAGTCTGGCCTGGTCTGGTTCTAGCCTTGACATCGCCTTTTAAGGCAGGCGGATCTGCCTGGCAATTGGGTCGCCGCCGCCTCATGTGGCACATGTGGCATGCGGCATGCGGCATGCTGCTTGGAGTGAAAAAAAAGCGAAATTGTTGCGGATTTTCCGCTCTTTTCCTCGCATTTCTTTTTATTTATTCTCTTATTTTCTTTTTGCGGCTGCTGGCGCTTTTTGCTTCGCCTTATGCAATTGAGTTGGCTGCCGCATCCGCCTTGCAACCTCCATTCCATGCCGCACACTCCACACACTTGACATTCTCCCGGCCATTTTTCCACCTTAAATCATTGCATTCTCCTATTCTCCTCGCTTTTCTTGCCCGGAATGGGGCCACAGGTCTTTGTCTCTGTCTGCGCGGACGATGTGGAGGTGGTGAAGGCCATTGCCGGCGGACCCGATGATGATCTGACCATTGCCCTTGGCGACCACGAGAACGAGCTGGATCAGATGGCCCAGGAGTCGGAGCAGGAGCAGCAGCAGCAGCAACAGCAGCAGCAACAGCAGCAGTCCCAGCAACAGCAGCAGCAGCAACAGATGCCGCAGCAGCCACAGCAGCACCAGATCCAGATGCAGCTGCCGCAGTCGGTGCCGAAGGTGCATGTCCATTACCAGCCCAACATGCCGCAGCCGCCGCCGGGCGTCGGGCTCACCCTGCGCAGTAAGTACAGGGATATACTCCTTGGAGTCGCCTCCTTCTAGATCCTTAGAGGGTCCTCCTCGTAGATACCTAGATTTTGAGGTTCCTAGAAGCCTAGATTCCCAGATTTCTCGATTCCTAGATTCCTAGATCTCTCGCTTTCTCAGTTCCTAGATCTTAAGATCCCTGGCTCCCTCAATCCCTATATTCCAGATCCCCGATCTCCGATCTCCGATCCCTACAAATCTTTTGATGTATTGCTTGCCCTCTTCTCCCCCCTCGATTTCCTAGGCAATCACCAGAACATACCCCTGAGCTTCGGCCAGCCGTTCGGACCTCCGCCGCCGCCAGGTGCCCAGTTCTACAAGGGACCACCGCCGCCGCCCCAGCAGCACCAGCTCCAGCAGCGTCCGCAGCCGCCGCCGCAGGTCCAGATCCAGGTGCAGCCCCAACAGACCCAGGGCCAGGTGCAGGTCCAGAGCCAGGGAATGCAGCAGCAGCAGCAGCAGATCCAGGTGCCTCAGGGTGACCTCAGTGTGGGCGGATCCAGCCAGAACGAGATCTGGGCGGCGCCCGTCCAGGACATGCCCAAGATCGTCTCGCTGGACGTGAAGTGCGAGAAGAACGGCATGAAGGTGTTCGTGCAGTTCGACAAGCCCTTCAACGGAATCGTCTTCTCCAAGGGCCACTACAGCAACATGAATTGCGTCCACCTGCCCTCCGGCCTGGGCCGGAGCTCGGCCAGCTTCGATATTGGCCTCCACGAGTGCGGCACCGCTGGGAATACGGATAACTACAATCAGGGCTATGGCCACGATACGGCGGGCAGCACCGGCGCGGGCACGTACTTCGAGAACATCATCGTCATCCAGTACGATCCGCAGGTGCAGGAGGTGTGGGATCAGGCGCGGAAGCTGCGCTGCACGTGGCACGATCAGTACGAGAAGAGCGTAACCTTCCGACCCTTCCCCGTGGACATGCTGGACGTGGTCCGGGCGGACTTTGCGGGCGACAATGTCGGCTGCTGGATGCAAATCCAAGTGGGCAAGGGACCGTGGGCCTCCGAGGTTTCGGGACTGGTGAAGATCGGGCAAACGATGACCATGGTGCTGGCAATCAAGGACGATGACTCCAAGTTCGATATGCTGGTGAGGAATTGTGTGGCGCACGACGGCAAGCGGGCTCCGATCCAGCTGGTGGATCAGCGCGGCTGTGTCACCCGGCCGAAGCTCATGTCGCGGTTCACCAAGATCAAGAACTTTGGGGCCTCGGCCTCAGTGCTGTCGTACGCCCACTTCCAGGCCTTCAAGTTCCCCGACTCGATGGAGGTGCACTTCCAGTGCACCATCCAGATCTGTCGCTACCACTGCCCCGAGCAGTGTTCGGCGGACTCGAATCTGGTCCAGGACGTGCACCACCTGCAGGTGGGGCCGGAGTCGCAGTACGGACCGCCGCCGCAGCTCCATGTGGATGCGTATCATGTGGCCGCCGCCGCCGTCGGTGCTGGCGCTGGTGGTCCGATTGGCAAGCGGCGGGACGAGCGGCGAGTTCAGCGCAGGGCCAGATCGGTGGAGCCGCAGGTGGGCCTCAATCGGATCATCAAGGTGGTGTCTTCGGGGGATCTGACCTTTGCCATTGACGAGCAGCAGCCGCAGCAGGGAGGGACGAATGGCAGTAGCTCCTCCTCCTCCTCGACGAGTCCGCAAACGCTAGTATTTCCCGTGCGCGAGGAGGGTCTCATCTGCATGACCACGCCGGGCTTTGCCATCACGCTGATCGTGCTGCTTGGCATCCTGGTCACCTCCTGCCTCACCTCCGCCGTTCTCTATGTCCGCCTGCGTCCGTTCTCGTCCTTTGCCGCCGCCAGGAGCGCCAAGGAGCGGGCTGTCGCCTTCACGAACCCGCAGCTGACGGGACCGCTGCCGGTCATCCAGCTGCCGCCATCGCCCGCGGATGTCCAGGGAACGCTCTCCAAGAAGCGGGCGATGTCGTGAGCACCCAAGACCTGCTCACGACCTGCCCCCGACTGGCGACTGGACTTAGTGCCGAGATTTGGTGTTTAGTGTGGGTGTGCGGTAACCGATTACTGGGAATGTAAGAGAAGAGGAATTTTATTTGGAAAATATGCCAGTGCTTAAAAATATCTTTGTTAAAGTGGGAAAAGCATGCTATAAAAAACGATTTGAAACTTTTTAAAATGTGTCTAAAAGTATGCTACAAGAATGTGTAATTGAATTCCTTTACAAAATTGAGGGTTTAAAATACCTTTCCATACTTTCAAGCATTCTATTTGGGCCTTTTCAATTCTCTGCAGATTTCTGTTTAGAATTCTTTTAGAATGCTTTTAGTTTTGAAAAAATCCAAGATAATAATAGCCTTTTTAATGCCAAAAATAGAGCTTGGCTAAAAATATAAACTTTTCTTAAGAGAATTTCTTATAAAGTTTCCTTTAAAGCTTACAAATTTAAAGAAGAAGCCCTTGTTACTCGTTAACCGCTACTAGTTACTCGCTACTTCCGCTTCCGGCTCTAGGTACAGTTGTTTCTGCGTCTGCGGCTCTTAAATTTGTAGCGTACGCTTCGTTAGTATAATTTTTCATACAAACATATTTAACATTAACTCAAATCGTTAACTGGGTTCTCCACCTTTTCCTCCCGACTCCTGTCTTGCCCTTTCTTCTGGATTTATAATTCTTTAGTTCTCTCCTTTCTCCTGTCTCATTTCTCACTTCTCCTCTCCGGTGGCAGTCGATAATCGATTATTTTTGTTTTAGTTTAAGCCTTAGGTTCTATTATTCTTGCAAACGGTGCTAAGCCATGTTCAAAGCCCATCCATCATCCATTAACCCTTATAACCCTTATAGGTCGTCGTCCCCGTCACTTGTAGCTTTCTTTTGTAGCAATTTGAGCCGATATATATTCCATTACTTAGAGTATTTCTCGTAAGACTCTCTCTTAAGACTTTGTAGACACAACACAACACACAACACACTTACACTTATTTAACACCCAAAAAGATACACAACACACACAACATATATACATATACTTGAATTAGTCACTAAATATTTTAAGCGCTTTAAGCCGTAGACTAAGCCGAATCCGAATCCATTTTCAGCCTCTGTCAGCCATTTTTCCCGACCACATTTGGATCTACTTAATAACAGTTAGTACGCCTTGTAGTCCACTTATTTATTTGCATAATGATTAATGATTTATATATATACGCATACATACCCGCACATATATACACATCGCCTTACATATAAATAAACAAATAATATATCTTCGATTTTTTTTTGTGTACTTTTGTAAGCCGAGCCAAGCGAATGAAGAGAGAAGATAAAAGTGTTCAATAAATTGTTTACAATCCCTAAAAAAAAAACACGGATTTTTATTCTTTTAAGGGAAGAGAAAAATATATTTAAGAATAAAGTAGGTAAGTAAATACAGTATTATTAATATTTAGTATAGTACATTTTTGATTTCCAAAAATGTTCAGTCTAAAAAAATCTACAAGAATCCCCCCGTCTGTTCTTGTAATGGAAATAGTTGGAATTGTAAATTGATATTGAAATTGTACAGCTGATAAGTTTTAAAATATCATATATTAGCCATAAAATAATTGTGCATCCTTTAGGCTGATCTTAGTATAAGCGATAATGGAAAATGTTGCATACTTTTAGGCATGTTATATACGGGTAAAGTAAATTAAATATAGGCGAAATAGCCGAAAAGACAGAAATTTCAGCTGCACTCTTAGTTTAGCTTGGCTGAAAACTGTTGTATTAACTTTAAGCATAGAAGAAGTCATCCCCTATCTAGTATTTATGTTTGCCTGTTACCTGAAACCGCTTATCGTGGGTTTTTCCATCCAATTTCCCCTTTGATATGAATACAATACCAGGCGAACAGAAATGGCAGCTGGTAGGTTTTCTTAAGAGCCTCTTATAGCCAAAAAGGAAGTGATAGCCAAAAGCCGTGTACTTTCCGATTCGTCGTTAAAATTGTAAAAACTTAAAACCAAAATATTGATAAATATCAGAAAAAAAATTTTTATCGATTTTTCAAAATGTGATAAGGGGGGATGGCAGTATTTTTTCAAAAAATCGCGAAAAATTTATTTGCTTAAATTTCTAATCTTAATAAGCAGATTTATTAATCTAATAAAAACTGACACAGAAAAGCTTTCCGAATTGAAATTAAGGCTGTTTTGGCTTAGTTATGAAGGTTTTTATCTTAGATTTTTCCAAAAATGTGGAAAGTACGGTCTTCTTAAGAGCCTCTTTTAGCCAAAAAGGAAGTGATAGCCAAAAGCCGTGTATTTTCCGATTCGTCGTTAAAATTGTAAACACTTAAAACCAAAATATTGATAAATATCAGAAAAAATTTTTTTATCGATTTTTCAAAATGTGATAAGGGGGGATGGCAGTATTTTTTCAAAAAATCACGAAAAATTTATTTGCTTAAATTTCTAATCTTAATAAGCAGATTTATTAATCTAATAAAAACTGACACAGAAAAGCTTTCCGAATTGAAATTAAGGCTGTTTTGGCTTAGTTATGAAGGTTTTTATCTTAGATTTTTCCAAAAATGTGGAAAGTACGGTCTTCTTAAGAGCC